>JACAGA010000012.1:1783033-1958328 GCA_029231665.1 Morus indica
ACTTTATACAAAGACACGTAATCAAGTATAATTTTTTTACTCCTCACGAATGAAAAATGCTGACCAAGTAACCGATCGATGCGTACGTCCTCTGCAAGGGTCGCTAGTGGTATAACAAATAACGTCCTAAATACTATCTCTACCCAAAAAAAAAAAAAACAAACAAAAACAAAAACAAAAACAACCTTAATATTATGTAAACATGTTTGACGAGCAGTCTTCTCTATATAAAAATTCAAACATTATTTATCGACGTGATCAAATTGAAACCTTCAAAGATAAAATATAGTCTTTCCATTATTTGGTCTTCACTTTGTTTATTACTTTTACATATATTTATCTTTCAAAGATAAAATTCATACCGCGTAAATTTTATATAATAATATTTCAATCACATTGCATGGTAGTTAGCTAGCTAGTACGCACACTACATTTTTTTTTTTTTTTTTGGAAGCATATTATTGACCGAGTTACGTAGATGATTGAGAGATCTCAAGTTCAAGTTTTATACGAACATATTAAAATGAGGATGATTGAGAATCTAAATATTTGAGACTATTTAAAGACTAACGGTTTAATATTCATTAATTTTTTGTGGAATTAAAATGACGCATTGCGCCTCTCACATAAGTAGTTAAATACGTCATTGGTATTAGAAATTAATATTTTTGTCTTAACAATTAAATTCTGACCAGAATTAAGGTACTCCAAATGAAGATTTACTTTGACAAAATAATTTCTCATGGTGGACTAACTTTGCCAGCGCTGCAGTAGAGAAAGTCGAGGGTAGGTAGGTCTCTTGGTTGCGTGTGGATAATTACCACGTTTTACAGAAGAAAAGGACGAATTAAACAAGTTATATAGGTTCAACAGCTACTTTTTATCTTCTAAAATGATCGGATAAATCTTAAGAAGCAATGTTGTGATCATATAAATATAAGTTTCTTTAATTTCTTCAAATATATTTATAAACTGGAGTCCTACTTTTCAAAAGAATGACCCGGAAGAAACCTAAGAATAATATTTCGACGGATCTCAAGTTATGGAACATTTACGAATTGATCAAAAGTTATGGAAACATTTAGTTGAAGGATTTGTATTACAGTATTTTTTTTTATAAAATATATATATAAATAAAAAATAATTTTAAATCATAATTCTAATCTATTAATTAAACGTCTTCTTAATATTCCAATTACGTTGGCCTATATTAATTAATATTTATATCTGGGTAATTTTTTGGTAATTTTTTTCTTGAAATCGTTTTTTTTTTTTGATAATGATTCTTTATATTTGGGTTAGTTTATTACCGCCTGTATCCTGCCCATAGAGTCAAAGTTTTCTTTTTTGAAAGTACTAAATTGTTGTTTCTCTCTTAGCGTGTTAATTTGTTGATTCTTTTTCTCGCATAGGTCTTAATGTATGGATTTAGAACATTTCAACTAATTACATTGATACTTTTCAGTTCGATCGACATCATCACACAACAAAAATTCAAAAAATTTTATTAAAAATAAATATAAAATTAACACGAGTTAATAAATCTGAAGATAGTCCAAAAGGTTCCATAAAAAAAAAAAAAAAGATAATCCAAAAAGCGAAGGAAATGAATGAAGGCGAAATTCCGGAACAATTAATGAACTACCATTCTCACAAGTGTGTATATATATATATATATATATATATATATATGCATATCAACTTTTGTATATATTGTTAATTTCCTAGCCTGGTTTTATGTACAACAAATTCTAAAACTTGATCATCTCAAACTGATCCGTCAAAGAATCAATTGCAAATTATTTAAAAAAAAATGAAAAAAACTACCGGACAACTATCTTCCAGTTAACATAACAAATGTGAAAATTATGAAAAAAAAAATGAAAAAATTTTATTTGATTTTTCTTTTTTTTTTGTGCGCCATAGAAATGGGCGATAATTAGGTAGATTATTGAACAAGTTAAATTAGGCAGTAGCAGATATCAGACTTTTCAAGGCATAAGTTTGGCGTGTGAAAAAAAAAGTGTCAACAACAAGAAATTTTGACCTAAGGCACTGTATTTTTCTTCAACGCTAAGGCACTGTATTTATTCATATATTTAAACTAGAAATTCCTTGGGGCAGTTAACTACTTCTAACGACGTATATTGCAGTCTGGGATTACTGGAACTTTTCTTGGCACGTAACAAACAATATTGCTAGATCGAAAAAAAAAAAATATTGAGACTGTTGTTTTTTTCATATTTAAATGTAAACCACTAAAATTAACCATAGACTTGCCTTACTTATAATTAGGACATGTTTGGTTCATGAGAATACATCAGATGGTTTGATCGAGAATTTAAATTTATATGAAAAAAATATTGCAGAATTACTTTTTAAATACAAATTTTTGTGAGAGAAATATTGTTTTGAACAGAATACAAAACCCTGTACCAAACAATGTTGTAGTGTCGTAGTTAAATGCATGGTTTAGGGGGCTTGATCTGTTAATCATAAGGCACCGTTCATTTCACCGATTTAAGTTTAGAATTTGAGTTTAACTGCAGTAAAAAACTCTCACAAATAGTCACATTTAACTTTTTTGCTATAGTAAAAAGTTCTCAATAAAGTCACAGTTAAACTCAAATTAAAAATTCGTATCAGCGAAACTAAAGAGGCCATGCAGTCTTTATGACGGGTACTACATGCAATAATAAATAAATAAATAACATCTTTCTTTAACCATCCAATGCGAATGACAACTACGCGTACGAGATAAAATAATGACAATAACAAACATGTCACTGGAGTTAGAGAAATCAACTTGCTCTCTATAACGAAGAGCTTGTCATCAAAATAACGAAGACTTAATAAAATACAGCTACAAATGTAAATAGAACATGTCAATAACGTTATCATCATGAGAGAGAAGTTAATTTGGGCAACCGTCGACCAAACAACCCCATTCAGAAAGGAACTCTTGTGCTTCATCTTCAAATAACGAGATTCTGACTTTTATACGAGACTCATTAAACGTTGTGGATAATGAAATATTGCATATTAATATTAATTGACCAAGTAAGTAAATTAAAATTTTTAATTGGGAATTACAGTGAATTTTCGGCATAGCATGGTAAACAAACCCATGCGAAATATTCAAAAACCGAAAGCTATAGCGCTTGGCCATTGTCAAAACCCATTTGAGCTAGCTATTACCTATTTCGTTACGTAACTGCTTGTTGCCCTACTATAAATACAACATTATATTAAACCTCTCCTAATAAAAACACCTCTCCTCAACACTTTCTTATCCATATATAGCTTTCACTCTTTTTTTTTTAATCCTTATTATCAAGATCTCAACTTTCAACAATATTATGGCAAGATTTGCCATTTGGCTAGCGTGCGCTTTAGCTCTTTTAGCTTCCTCAATATCCTTCGCTGCAATAGTGGAGCATTCTTTCAATGTAATTAGTTCTTTTGTCGATAGTCATATCATGATATAGTTTCATTTTTTATTAACTCAATAGTTTGTAAGGTTTGCATATTTTACTTCCTATATATATACACCTAGTTTTAAGTTCCTTAATGCTTTACGTGTGCAGGTTGAAAATTTTGTGGCGACGAAGCTCTGCCGTGAGCAAGAAATAACGGCGGTAAATGGAGGATTGCCGGGACCAACAATAGGCGTTAAAGAGGGTGACACTCTTGTCGTCCGCGTCTTTAACAAGTCGCCATACGGCATTACTATTCATTGGTATATGAATTATCGAATTAGCTCTGGTGTCATGTATTATATACATATATGCTATATATATATATAATAGTAAGTTCGACCCAAAAAAAAAAAAAACAAAAACTAAAGAAGAAGTAGTAGAGTTGGTACTTGAATTTTTCAATTTACCGTTTGACTGTGACAACAAAGCACGCGCTTAGAAATTACTTTTCGATGTTATCAGCTACCCTAACCTGATTAATTAGCATCATCTTTTTTCCATTAATTACTAAGGGTCATGTATTATATACATATATGCATATATATGTATATGTGTATATATATATATATATATATATAGTAGTAAGTTGGACCCAAAAAATAAAAAACAAAAGAAAAAGTAGTGGAGTTGGTACTTGACTTTTTCAATTTATCTCACGGTTTGACTGTGCAATAAAGCGCGCGTTTAGAAATTACTTTTCGATATTACCCTAACCTGATTAATTAGCATCATGTTTCTTCCATGAATTACTAAGGGTCAGTTCGGAAATAAATAATAAACACAATGCAATACTATGTAAAGTGCACCTAACATTATATATTAGTTAGATTTATTAACTTTTTTTCATATGTTATGATATGAAAATACAACATAATAAATATATCTTGAATAATATTACAATATAAACTATTAAACATGGCTTAAGGGTTTAATATAATAATTAACTTTTGATGGAGCTAATTTTTCTACGCAGGCACGGGGTATTTCAACTTCAAAGTCAATGGGCAGATGGGCCATCAAATGTTACTCAATGTGCCATACCTACAGGACAAAGTTATACCTACAGATTCAACGTCACCGGACAAGAGGGAACCCTTTGGTGGCATTCCCATGTTTCGTGGCTCCGAGCAACCGTCTACGGTGCGCTTATCATTCAACCTAAACAAGGCCGTTCAGCCTACCCTTTCCCTAAACCCTACAAGGAAATACCCATCTTACTAGGTATGTAAATGCAAGTATTATTCTCATGCAATTATTATTACATATATATATATATATATATATATATAGCTTAGTTAAAATATTCAAATCATATTCTTAATATGCTATCTCTTAAAAATAGTGATGATAGAACAAATATTGATAAAATACTTATGTATATATATGATTGAACTGCAGGAGAGTGGTGGAATGCTAATGTGGTGGACGTTGAGAATGAGGGACTTGCCGCTGGTGTAGCTCAGAATATCTCTGACGCTTACACTATCAATGGAAAACCTGGTGATCTCTACCCCTGCTCCGAAAATGGTACGTAAATACACATTAATTATAAAGAATAGCATAGATTCAGTTTAGTTGCTTACAAATTAATAAGCCTCTAATCAAAGAACTGTAATACATGAAATGATTGAATTTTTATGAATTCTATGATCAGAATACTTATCCTAAAATTAATTTAAATTTTGTTATCATCAGATATGTACAAGATCAAAGTGGAGCGAGGCAGGACCTACATGTTGAGGATCATCAACGCCGCACTCAATAACCAACTCTTCTTCAAGATTGCCAATCACACGATGACTGTTGTCGCCATCGATGCCAGCTACACGGATCCCTATGAAACCGACGTGATCGTCACCGCCCCAGGCCAGACCGTTGACGTCCTCATCAAAGCCGACCAGCCGGTCGGGTCATACTACATGGCGGCTCATCCGTACGTCAGTGTTCCTCTGCCGACTTTCATACCATTTGACAACACAACCACCAGAGGCATTTTCGCCTACGAGGGTTCCGAGTCAAGCAACCCCGTGATGCCAACCCTACCTGATTTCCTTGACACCCCAACGGCGCACAAGTTCTACACCAACTTGACAGGGCTCGCCGGTGGACCCCAGTGGGTCCCAGTCCCGCTCAACGTGGACGAACACATGTTCGTAACAGTCGGACTGAGTGCGGAGCCATGTGAAGAGATTAATGCCTCATGCCCGAACGGGCAAAGATTCTCTGCTAGCATGAACAATGAATCATTCGTTTTCCCGCAAAACACGTCTATGCTGGGGGCATATTATTATGGTCGTGTGGACGGAGTTTACACCACTGATTTTCCCGACAACCCTCCAATTGTATTTGACTACACGAACACGAGCTTAAGCAGCGTCGAACCTCTGATTTTTGCGCCGAAATCGACGAAGGTGAAGAAGCTGAAGTTCAATTCGACGGTGGAGATGGTGTTGCAGAACACGGCGTTACAAGCGGCGGAGAACCATCCGATTCACATTCATGGTTTCAATTTTCACGTGTTGGCTCAAGGCTTTGGTAATTATGATGCCGTCAGTGACAGTAAGAAATTCAATCTCGTTAACCCTCAGATACGTAACACCATCGCTGTTCCATCTGGAGGCTGGGCCGTAGTAAGATTCCAAGCTAATAATCCAGGTTGGTTAAAACATTCATTTCTGATATTGGATTGGTTTCTAGAGTTCTTTGTGTATATTTTTTTGAATGCAAAAAACATTTCATAAATCAACAAATCAGTAAAGTTACAAAATCCTTAATAGAAGAAACCAAAATTAATAGATCTATTGGCGTGTTATCACACAAATTTAAAGTCCGATAATAGACATAATATCTTATGCAAAAAATTAATGAGACTCAATTTTTATTAATAGTTAGTGATTAGTACCGTCAGTATCAAATAGCATTGCTCAAAATATATAGAGCTGTTATTTATTGTTTATACCGTATCAATTTATTTTTCACATAGGCCCTTCTTATAAGTTTTGATTTGATATATATAATATATATATATATATATATTGGTTTATATACCATCCGAGTAAGACTAGTCGACTATATATAACTAAAAAATAAAAATAAAAATTTCATAAGTTCTGATAATTACGTGAACGACACAGGTGTATGGTTGGTACACTGCCATCTGGACGTGCACTTGCCTGTGGGAATGGCCTTCGCGTTTGAGGTTGGGAATGGACCCACTCCATCATCTAGTCTGCCACCTCCACCGTCCGATCTACCCCGGTGTTAAATTAGATATGGTGGACAAATTTCCTCCGAATAAAAGTCATAATTGATCACTCTATTTTATTAATTTGTTTGCTTTGGAAATAGATAAATAAAGTTTGTAAGAGGTGGTTAAGTTGCAACCACTATTCTTTCTTTCCATACTTTTTGAATTGTCTTATTCTTTTATTGTTTGAATGAAAACATAAATCCATCTTTTGTATCCCTAAATTCTTTATTGTTTGAATGAAACATAATTTGTTCTTATTTTTTTCGATCAATGTTTTCGATATATATGCATATATATATATATATATCTATGTCTCTGTATAAACTAGCAGACAAGAAGCAAAATGTATTCAATATCTCGATAGGCTGACAATATGACTCACAAAGTATGAAAACTTTATTCATTTTTCAATATAAAATTCATAGCTCTTTTATAAAGAGTTAATAATTTACTCTTAAAATTTTATTCATAACTTCAAAAAACAAAGTCGGATTAAGGTTAAAGCTGAAGATGAAGCTTTAGGTGCTCTTGGTATTGCAACATCATGTGCGGACGCTTTCAGATTTACAATATGGGTTTCATTAATTGTTTTCTTATGTATTGAGTTCTAATTTGCGCCTATCTCTTATACTTTAAAAAGCTGAGATCATTTCTGTTACTACTAGTGGAGTCAATTGTGGAAAGAATGTGATTCTATGTACGTTGCCAATTTGGTTTTTTGGTGTTGTACTTGTTTGTTGAGCCCGAGGTTCAATTAATCAATCGTAATCTTTGATTGTGAAATTACTAACATTAATCTCAAAAGACGATTAGAAGTTGTTTGGAAAAAAGTTATGTAAGTAATTAATGGGTTGTTCTTTTGGAGTGTAATTTGAGTGTAGTTTTTGAGTTAAATTTGAGGTATAACTTGAGTTGAAGTTAGAACTTGAATAAAGCTGAGTAAAATTGAGTGAAGTTAAAACTTAAAAGAACGTGAACTTTAATAAAGTTGAAACTTGAGTTGTCTTTTTTTGAGTTATAATGTACAAGATATCCAAAGCTCTCAGAATCTAAAACTTGAGAATGGATTAAGAGCTTGAAGAAAAGAAGCCCACAAAAAAGAAGGCCACAAAACCAGTAGCCATATAGGTTTATTGTTAAACTTACTTTTTAAAGTGTATGAGTTGATTTTTACTCTTTATGCGCTCGAATAATATCATTTTGATCAATATAGTTATTTTACTAAAAAAGATATTATTTAAGAATAAGAGTAAAAATCTAAACTCATGCACTCTAAAGAGTATTTATCTCCTTTCTCCAAAGTTAAAATCTCATATGTAGTCTTGTAGTATATGTGAGACTATTTTCTTAATTTTTGTTTCAAATGATATGGCTCAATGCACATTTAGAATTACAAACTTTTAAAAAGTTAAATAAATTTATTTTTAAATGTTTTCAAAAATGATTAGCAACATTTTTTATGTATAGTTTTTTCACAAAATTACATCAAAACTGAAATATTGAAATTACGTTTTAATGTGTCAAAATTGGACAAAAGGAAAGCTCTCTTATTGTACTGCACTTCTGATGCTATAAAAAATTAAGATTTATATACTGTTGAAAAGTGCAAACCACACTTCTAACTGAACTATTACTTTGGAAAATGACGACGAAAGGAGTCTCAATAAACCGGTCTTCTTAATTTACTCTTTTTTTATAATAAAAAAACCATGGAATATGGATAGGCACTCATTCAATCTACACTTGGCAATTTATCCCCTTCCAACAAGAGACTCAAAGAAAAATCAAACTTCGCACCTCGATGTTTGATCAATTTTTTAGAAAAACCTTTCTAAAAGTCTCTCAAATAATCTAGCGTTCCATAGGACTTAATGGCCTGTTATTCGTTGTAGGTAGGGGTGTTTAAGGAATGAAATCCACGGACTAGAAATCAAGCTATAATCCAATCTAAAATCATCAAATTGCCAATTTGTTATCAATCCAAAAGTTTTTCCGATCCAATTTAAATTTCTCAGATTTCATAAGCATAATAAACACTCATTTTTTTCTCTATTAGAATTTAAAAATTAAATTAAAAAAAAAACCCTAATAAAACTCGGAAACCAATTTATTATAGCACAATCAGTTATGACAAATTAGCTTCAATAAAACTTAAATTATTGTTAATTTTGAAAAAAGTAATGCAGCAGATTATGACAAGCAAATAGATTGGCTTAGTTTTTTTTTATTTCGTTGGATCTATTAGATGTTTTTGTTTAGATTTATTAGCTTGGTCTGCTTGTAAATATTCGAAGCAGTATATTACATGAAACTTGTTTTGATAGGATTAACAATGCCGAGGAAGATGAAGTCAAAGATTAGGCATAGATTGTTGCAATTTGGGATTTGCACTAGTAGATGGAATGTTGGATGGATGCTTATGTTTTTATTTATTGATGAATGATAATCATTTACTACCTTTGTCAATGTTAAAAGTGTTGGAGAAAAGGATATTATGATCCATCTGAAGCAACCTATGCTTCTTGTTTTTATTTGCAGATTTTTCAATTTGAAGTTATATGGTGTGATGATTTGTTTGGTACCATTAAGCAAAATTAGGATTCGGAAACTGATTCTAATTGAATTTTTGACTTTTGTTTGTTGTTTAGAAATCAAAAGTCGATCCTATTCGAAATTTTGATGGTATTTTTCTGTCTAAAATAGAATAATGTGTCATATTATAAAAAATTATTATTTCAGTATGATCCTATTTGATATTTTGTATAAATCTGAAAAGTTATGAGTCAAGAATTTAACAGACTATGTGTTATAGTTTGACAAATTATGACACATAGTCAGTAAAACTATGGCCAGTGCAGGCGTAACTTGTCAGACTATAGACAGATTACGACTTGTCAGACTAATATATAGTCTGACAGACTACGGTCGACACCACCATAATTTATCAAACTATGGATCCTAATTGGATTATAATCATCATAGTCTGTCAGGCTATGAATCATAGTCTAAGAGACTCTGGAACATGGTCATCTTAATCTGTTAGATTATGTATTATAGTCTGACAGACTATAGCCGCCACAGTCATCTAGTCTGTCAGACTATGATACATCGTCTAACAGATTGCGGTTGCCGATGATGCCCCCAGACAGACGCTGGAAATGCCGCCTGATAGCTATCGCTCAAAAGCTGCAGGACGGCTGCGCGGAAAAGCTGTCTGATGGTAGCCGGAAAGCCGTTGGACGGCCACTAGAGTTTCGTTGTCGGTCACAAGACACCTGCCGGAGTTCCGCCGTCGGTAGCTAAAGACACGTTGGACGGCCACCAGAATTCTACAGTCGATCGTCAGAGCTCTGCCGACGGCCATTGATCGAAGACAACCAACATCTTGTAAATACCTTTGAGGGTATTTTAGTAATCTACATAATAGGCCTTTGATTGGGCTTAGTCTAAAGGGGTAGAAATTAAACGGCTAATGTTTGGGGGTTAATAATATATAGTTTGGTGATCCATTTTGAAGGGTAATTGTAGAAATCTCTCAATATTAAAGTAGTTATATTTGCACCTCAAAATTTTGTAAATGCCCTCAATGATTAATACTTCTCTAATAAAGATTTGAAAATTCTATTCTTTTATAGATATTATTTTTATAATACCTAATTTAACCCTATTATGCTCCCACTTTAATTTTAATTATTATGATTTATACAACAATATAATCCCTTTCACGTTTCAACTATTACTATTATATTTTCTTTTGAAAATCATTATAATTTTTCAATATTTTTGTTCCTCTTAGCTTTATTTATCAATTGCCTTATTATAGACGTAAGAAATTTATCATGGAATATTGCAAGTTACAGAAGTACAAAAAATTATCTCAACAGATTAATTGTCGAGCTGGGGTGTGTGTGCGCGTGTTTTTGTTTTTGTTTTTGTTTTTTTTTAAAAAAAATTTATACGTGTTAATATTTGTAGAAACGCACTAATTGTTTTTTTACTAATTTAATTAAAACTACCTTCATCGTGTACAACAGTTCTGAGACTTTATTTATTTATTATTTTTTTTAAAGACCCTATTATTCTATGCTTTGAATCTAATTTGATTGTGTTATTTATCCGTTTTTAGTAATTGCTTGTTTGCATTACAAGGGCATTGAAGTTACTTGTACGCAAAAGGAGAAAAAAAAAATGTTGGGGGACGGAAACATTCACTTGAGTTGCTAATTTCTATCATCATGTTTTTACGTGGGTGTGTGATGTTTTTATTTCTTTTTAAAAGAATGCTGCTTTTATCATAGTTAATGTGAGTTATATTAGTAGGTTTTAATGTAATTTTAAAGAAGGATGAAACTATAATAAAATTAAATCATGATTTAGTAGGGAGGCTGAAAAAATTAGTGGGTGTAAATATAGTCACTCTTAATATTAATATAGTGTAACTGAGAGATGTTAATATCCTAAACCTAATATATAAAGTTAGAAATATTTTACAAAAATTTAAAATATTATACGGGCCGGCCCCTAAACTTTAAAGGGAAATAGTAGAAAATAGGTCAATATGAAAAGCTTAAGAAGGTATATAGGCTAATTTTTAGTTATAGAAATTAATAGGCCATAACTTGTCAAGTTATAGTTCATAACCAGATAAGTTATGGACAAACTTGTCAAGTTATGATTCATAACCGGACAAGTTATGGACAATTATGAATAATAACTTGTCAAGTTATGGTTCATAACCATACAAGTTATGGACGAAAATAATAATTTGGCCTATTTATTAACTTATGTAAACTATTGGCCTATTAATTTTAATTCATCTCAAATTTTGGTCTATTTTCCTCTTTCTCCCAACTTTAAACCTAAGCCTGGCCCTAATACTTTTTCTGTTGATGCTAGTTACCTTCACATTTATATTAAAACAAGAAAAAAAAAAAAAAAAAAAAAAAAAGATGCAAAAATAATGTTGTTTGATGTTTGACTCATTATTATTCTCCTCATAAGTGTAGTTAAGTTGTCTCTTCATATTGTTTTAGGAAATATGTTTCGTCAACGTCTAACTAACCACTATTTGATCTATTACATGACCTCCAAAAAATGAAAACATTAACCAAAATGATAATTAAAGTTTGGTGGCAAATTTAATTTTAAAAAACCCTAGGGTCAAACTTTGCATCCATGTAATCTTTCAACTTCGATATGGATTAGATTACCTTGGGAAAGTAATAATTAAGCTAAGAAAACCTCAAAGGAAAGCACTTATGTATTCTTGGTTTCAAAAAGTCAAAGCCTGAAATATCGGGCCCGTTTAGTAATGTTTTCAAAATAATTTTTTTAATGCAAAAATAAAAATGAAATTGTTTTGAGACTGATTTTAAAATTGTATTTGGTTAGTTTTTTAAAAAATAATTTTGAGTATAATAAAAAAATAAAATCTTGTTTGGTTATAATTATTAATTAATATATTATAACATTATTGACATGTACTAGGAAATAAAAATAGAAAAGGAAAAAAAAAACTTTCAATTGTTTTTTAATTTCTTCTTAAAAACCATTCTCACTTGCTAAACAAACACAATTTGAAGACCGTTTTTATTTTCATACCTCAAAAAGTGTGCGAAAACGTTTTTAAAAACAAACAAAAATCAATTCCAAACACACATCATTTCTGTTGTGTGGAAAAATGTGATGGACACATGGATGAACGATACTGCGACACGTGGTCTTGACTACTCTCTGCCAAGCAACAACCGTTGACATCTACAGCTCCCTCCTACTCAGCTGGAAAGCCCAAGAACGGAGTCCAAATTAGGGAGACGACTCCTTCTGGCGTCGACAGATCTTGCCGTCGAGTTTAAGGCACAAAGATCCCTCGACTGCAGAATGGACCGTCAAAAAGGATGATTGGGCTAAGCAACGCTGATGATGAGGGGAACGTTCTTCTGAAGACATGGCAGGTTGCGTGCAAAAGTGGAAGATGTCTGCAGGCATTAATTACAAGCTCTCAAACCGCCCCACAGGGGACAGGAAAGTATTACGGAGAAGCACAGAGCCATAATAGAAGACTAATTGGCTGAGTGAACAATGCTGATTAGTGGGCTATATCTGGGCCTACCAAGGGAGAGCACTTGAGTGCTTCTACCTACGAAGAAAACACACCAAGCAAAGAAAGCCCAATATAAAAGGAGGAAGACCCCCACCGAGGAAAGTGTTCAGAAATTAGAAGAAGAAAAGCAAAAGAGAGTAAGAGAAAACAATTTATGTAACTTGTAATCACCTCAAAAGAAATACCAAACAACAGTGGATGTAGCTCTAGTTTACAAAGTGAACCACTATAAAACTTCTTGTGCTCTTTACTTGTGCACATATATGATTAATATGGTACACACACTCCACGAATACCCACACGTTTACAACACATAGGCTAGTAATCTCAAGGAAAACCAAGGGCTAATCCGGCTGGTTATTGTTGGCGAAATTTGACCGTCAACAATTTCTGTTACTGATGAATTTTGAAGCAACACCGTGGAAGATTAAGATCTTACCAACAACAAAAGTCTTGCCCTCAGAAATTATAAAAATATCTTAACGCAGAATGAGGATAACATACACAGATCTATCAAACGAATATTTGTATACAATATTGTAATGGAACATGTTTTTTGCTATTAAAAACTGGACACACTCATAAATAAGAATATATATATATATATTCTTATATAGAACCTGTTGTTCCTTCGATCATTTTCCAACTGCTATAAAAAGTTACAAAATAACTCATAAATAAGTAAAACTGACCACTTCATCAAATTGTTACGTCGAATATCTCTGCCCAATCATTGTTTCCACATATTGTAATTTTTTTTTTTTCGAAAATCTGTATCGTAATACTTTGATAACGTTGGATAATTATATGGTGCAACAGAACATTTCTGGCAACATTTTGATAAATTTAGAAGAAGTTCTTTGGAGTTTAGAGTTAATAGCATTTCATTAATTTAGTCATAATTAGTAGGATTCGCAGTAGCAGTTCCTAATACTAAAACACAACCTAACTATTAGCGGAAGCAAATTTTTATCTTTTTTTTTCTTTAACAATTGCATAATTGATCGTCATTAATCTTGACATGAATAAAATAAAAATGCTGTTGTAAATCCTGGAATAAATTAACTAAACCTTTTGGTCATGGACGCATTTTCTCAGTCATCATTTTTAGGTTAATTAGAGCTTGTTTAGAATGTATACTCAAACCATAATTGATTCTGAAGTTTGAAATTTAAATTTTTATGCAAGAAATTTCATAACAGAATCAATGATTTCAATTTGAGTATATTAAACGAACGGGCCCTAAATTTGAATGGACAACTAGCGTCAAGATTGTAAATCTTATCCAACTAGGTTACTACTAAGAAAGACTTTTCTTAATCGTTGGTCTTGAGTAAAAGTTGGATTAGTAAACTGTTTAATCCTTCACTTTCTGATAGTAAATAAATAAAAGTGATACTTGGTCCCCAGTCGGAACATCTTTCTATAGAACAAACAAAAAATGCCGTCTTTGTTTCAACAACTTAAGTTTCTGACTTAAACGAGATTTCTTTATACAAACTTTGAATACCAACTTATACATATATGTGATTCTTAGTTAGCTAGATAACGATGTTTATGCTAACACACACGCGCAAGGGAAAATAAAAATAAAAAACAGAGAGAGAGTGGAAAAAAGAAAACAATTGCACTTTCTACTTAAATACTCCATTAAAATTATTTATTAGCTATATATCTAGACGGTCACGCAATCTTGCTGTCTCTTTCTCTTCTATATATACATATACATGTATATATATTATATACACATATCATATATGTGTGAGTGTATATAATATATATATATAGATGGATGGTTTTCACAATAAAACCTTACGAATGTATATATGTGGACGCAAACTTAGAAGCCTCAAATTGATAATTTAACTAAAGAAATAGCTTGCCTCTATTTCCTTCCTTTCCACATCTCTTTCTCATAACTCATGAATCTATATTCTCAACATGGAAATTAGATCATCGTTTGCATTGTTGCTAGCTTGTTCTTTAGCTCTTTTAACTTCCCGATGATCATTATCCTTTTGATTTTCTTAACTGTCGACTTGCCGATTGTTTTAGTAGTTTGAAAGCCAACATTATGATTTACTTTTTTCTAAATAACTTTTTCACGTGTTATTTTTTGTTGTTCTTCCTCATCCTCATGATCACCTTACAAGATTCGTTATATTTTGGTTTTTTTTTTTTATCCTTGTTCTATTCTCAAGTACTAGTCCAAACAAATTACACCCTCGACAATATTTTCTCTCATATTTATTCATAGTTTGCAACGCAAACAATATACGTATATATATATATATATATATATATATACAAATATTTAGTGTCTTCTTATAAGAACTACTATCAATAAAACAACGTTAGTTAGTTATATATATTATCTTTGGATTTTTAACCAATCACAATTATTATCAACTTTATAATATATGCAATTTGTGACTAGCTGGAAAACGAGTACCTAATAACAAATGATGGATTTGTGTACTTCTCCTCTTTATTATAAAGTAGCTTAGTTCCCAGAGCTTAAATATTTACTTGATCATTAATTATACTAACTAATTAATTTTTTTGTTTCTATGTGGTTCGCTCAGGTGAAAAACCTAACCGTCAACTACTTGTGTAAAGAGAGTAATAACTGCAAAATGGAACTTTTCCAGGTCCCACAATAAGCGTACATGAGAGCGACACCCTTGTCGTTAAAGTCTTGAACCAGTCGCCATACGACTTCACTATTCATTGGTAAGATTGATCAGTTCACGGTTTAGTGTGTTTGTGTGTGTCTATATATATACTGTTATAAGTAGTTCACGGTTTAATTAGTACCTTAAAAGAAATAACTAAGGAAATAGTCTCTAGTCAGTTGATTTATCGAAATATTATTTTCAACAATCTTTGACTTTAATCACATAATTAATGATTTGAAATTTCTATTTTGATACATACTGTAGAAAAATATTTCTAATACATATGCAGCTCTACGTTTTCTTCCATGATGCAAACCAACTAACTTGGATAATAAACAATTGATTTGAAGGTAGAATTTTAGTTACTACGTATATCTTTATAATATATACACATAGCAATTTGCTTAATCTTCTTTTATTGTACTGATATCATTAATCCACTTCCTGCTAAGATAACTAAATGGAACATTGTTAGGTAAAATCATAAATGACAATATAATTGCTTGATTAAGTTACACTACTTTATTCTAATAATATGAGTTGGCTCACCCGAGTTATTTTTCGACTATTTTATTACATCACACGAGTTAAAACATGACACCGGTGTGATAGAGATCCCAACGTTATTATTTTATGCAATGATAGAGTCAGAAAATTTTGTTAGTGAGGGCTAGTAACTATGTTTAAAATTTAATCAAAATAAGATTGCGTATAATATTGAGTTTTTAGAAGTAAGGGTTATAAGATTAATTTTAGTGGGTGCTAATTTATATCAATCTAATATGATGTATAATTATATATACAAGATTTTTAAAACTAAAATGTTTGAGTGGGGGAGCCCCCACCGGGCATGCCCTGGCTTCGTGCATGATTTTACGAAATCAAAAGCGACAAAAAAAGGAGATAACACCAAACTTTACATTCATTCCCATTTCGTCCTACAATCTTTAGAAACTCACGTTATTACTCTAAACTTTGAGTTAGTCTTAGAATTTATAACGCTAATCTACAATACAAATCTTTTTTTATTTTTCGTCGTACTATGAATTTATAATGCTAAATCTTTTTATTTTTTTATTTTATTTTTGTTAAAATTCAAGTTTTATCTTGGTTAAACAATAATTAAGTGTTATTTACGTCGGGATTACTATTAAATCTATTTTTAGCTTCTCTTTTTTAGTATATTCTACTTTTTTTCAATGAGAACTCTAAGAGATGAGGTTAAGTGAGATTAATTTAAAGTTTAGGTAAAAAATTAAGATATTTTAATGATTACATGCAAAGTGGGAGTAAGTATAAAATTTTGGGAATAGATTGAAAAATCACTTTTTGTGCCTCTTCAATTTTTATTTTGTTTATTTAAATTATTTAATAACGTATTTTCTAAACATAAAATAGACTAGTAATCACTACAAGAATGAAGGCCTTTATTGACGACAACTATAACGACGACAACAGTTGTCGCTAAAATATAAGATATAGTGTAAACTATTTTCGAGAATAAAATCTAACAGGGAACGAAAACTTAAAAGTGGGCTTCACTTTTAGCGACGACAAGGCTGTGCACAATAAATTGTACAATATACAGGAAAAATTCGAGCGTACAAAAAGTTTTAGCAACGAGTTATGTTGCTAAAAGTCATGGCACATATTGCGGGTAAAATTCACTCATGAAACAATACTTGGCGACGACACCAACATGTATCATCGCTAAATATTGACCATAAAAATGATGCAGTGAAAATTTAGTCTTTTCGTGAAAAATCACTTTTTGTGCCTCTTCAATTTTTATTTTGTTTATTTAAATTATTTAATAACGTATTTTCTAAACATAAAATAGACTAGTAATCACTACAAGAATGAAGGCCTTTATTGACGACAACTATAACGACAACAACAGTTGTCGCTAAAATATAAGATATAGCGAAAACTATTTTCGAGAATAAAATCTAACAGGGAACGAAAACTTAAAAGTGGGCTTCACTTTTAGCGACGACAAGACTGTGCACAATAAATTGTACAATATACAGGAAAAATTCGAGCGTACAAAAAGTTTTAGCGACGAGTTATGTTGCTAAAAGTCATGGCACATATTGCGGGTAAAATTCACTCATGAAACAATACTTCGCGACAACACCAACATGTATCATTGCTAAATGTTGACCATAAAAATGATGCAGTGAAAATTTGGTCTTTTCGTGTCAGAAAATGTCAGATTCTTTTATTTGTCGTCGCTAAAACCTTTTTCCTCAAAAATTAATATGAAATTTAAGTGGCAAGAAAATGCAGGAGTTTGACTTTTGAAGATACTTTCAGGAATTTTAACAACGACATGTGTAATTGTTAAAGATTTTGTCAACGTAATATAATTATTTCACAATATTTTAATATATATTATCAAAATGACATCGTTCTATAAGCCTTTCGTGACCACAAGAATTATTTCGTTGCTAAAAGTGATTGTATAAAACCATCGTGATCCTTTTTTTATCGATAAACTATTCTCTCTCTCTCTCTCTCTCTCTCTCTCTCTCTCTCTCTCTCTCCTCCAATGAAAATTCACCTCGTCGTGCGCCTCTCTTCCTCAGGTATACCCGTCTCTCTCTCTATAACCTACTTTCTCTAGCTTTCTCTAATCTGCTCATTTTCTATTTACATTGTCGCGGCCCAACTCTAATGGTCACGCCCAAAACGCCGTTGCCACCGAACACCCTTGTACCCTTCCATCTCTCTCTTAACCCATTCTCTCTCTCTCAGCTCTCTTTCCACTACAAGAATTGCCGCCTTTAGCGATGATTCTTTGAGCGACGACATTAGTCGCCACTAAAAATCACAGTCAATGACGAAATGTCGCTAAAGGCCCTCGTTTCACTTGATCTCAATACATTTCAGTGACGACTAGGAAAGATTTTTAGCGACGACATAGTTAACTTTTAAGCGATGACTACTCATCACGGAAAAGTGTTATGCGCCAACTGGTAGAAGTCGACAAAAAATGCACGCCAATTGGCCCACTTTCAGCAACGACATGTTGCCGCTGAAAGTTTGGTCATTTTAGTCAACTCTTTAGTGAGGACATTGTCGTCAATAAAAGTAACGGAAATCTTTCGGCGAAATTACAAATTTTCCTGAAAATTTAAGGCAGTTAGATTGAATTTTTTGAAGTTTTTTTCATTTGAAATATAAAATCTAAATTGTCAAAATTGTAATTTAAACTGGCATTTGCATAGGCAATTAACCAGGAATAAAATCTAAGTTATATTTGAATACATGTTGAAAATGTCAATACGTTTTTGTGATGATAGAACTATAACTGAGATTTTGGTTAGGATTTCTCTTGAAAGCTACATTTTCAGTACTCTTGTGTATTTTGTGGTAAACACCTAGTATTAAGGAATTTTTTTTTTTTTTTTGGGTAGAGATAGTATTTAGGACGTTATTTGTTATACCACTAGCGACCCTTGCAGAGGGCGCACGCATCGAACGGTTACTTGGTCAACATTTTTTGTTCGTGAGGAATAGAAAAATTGTAGTTGATTATGTGTCTTTGTTTAAAGTGCGATAAAAAGTATATGTATTTTTTTGGATAAATAAATATTTTTGAATCATATTTAATGTGTCGATGTAAAAAGTACCTCGCAATTTGCATTGAGATATTGCTTCTTTTTTTTTTTTTTTTTTTTTTTTTAGAAAATTAACGACAATGTAGTGCTATAAGTCATTTAATTTCTTCAAATATATTTAGAAACTGGAGTCCAACTTTTCAAAAGAAAGGCCCGGAAGAAACCTAAGAATAATATTTCGACGGATATCAAGTTATGGAACGTTTACGAATTGATCAAAAGTTATGAAACGTTTGGTTGAAGGATTCGTATTACAGTTAATTTTTAAAAAAAATACATATAAATAAAAAATTATATTGATACTTTTAGAACATTTCAACTAATTACATTGAACGTTTCGCAGAGGTCTTAATGTACGGATTAAGAACATTTCAACTAATTACGTTGATACTTTTCAGTTCCATCGACATCATCACTCAACAAACCTCAATTCAAAAAAAATTATTAAAAAATAAATATAAAATTAACACGAGTTAATAAATCTGAAGATAGTCCAAAACGTTCCTTAAAAAAAAAAAAAAAAAAAGATAATCCAAAAAGCGAAGGAAATGAATGAAGGCGAAATTCCGGAACAATTAATGAACTACCATTCTCACAAGTGTATTAATTTAAATTTCTTACAGATGTTTTCTTGCATTTGTCTACATTTTTTTTTAATATTAAGTATGCATGTTTGTTTGGTGGTTATACATACATATATATATATCATACATATATATATATATATGCATATCAACTTTTGTATATATTGTTAATTTCCTAGCCTGGTTTTATGTACAACCAATTCTAAAACTTGATCATCTCAAACTGATCTGTCAAAGAATCAATTGCGAATTATTTTAAAAAAAAATGAAAAAAGAACCGGACAACTATCTTCCAGTTAACATAACAACTGTGAAAATTATGAAAAAAAAAATTATGGAAAAGGGCGATAATTACATAGATATTGAACAAGTTAAATTAGGCAGTAGCAGATATCAGACTTTTCAAGGCATAAGTTTGGCGTGTGAAAAAAAATGTCAACAAGAAGAAAATTTTGACCTAAGGCACTGTATTTTTCTTCAATGCGAAGGCACTGTATTTATTTATTTATTTATTTAAATAAGAAATTCCTAGGGGCAGTTAACAACTTGTAACGACGTATATTGCAGTCTGGGATTACTGGAACTATTCTTGGCGCGTAACAAACAATATTGCTCGATCGAAAAAAAAAAAATACTGAGACTGTTGTTTTTAGGGTAGATTATTAAAACTTCACTAATATGCTTTCGTCATATTCAAAGTTCAACCACTGAAATTAACCGTGGACTTGCCTTACTTATAATTAGAACATGTTTGGTTCATGAGAATAAATCAGATAGTTTGATCGAGAATTTAAATTTTTATGAAAAAAATATTGCAAAATAACTTTTTAAATACAAATTTTTGTGAGAGAAACATTGTTTAGAACAGGATAAGAACCCCTGTAGCAAACAATGTTGTAGTGTCGTAGTTGAATGTATGGTTTAGGGGGCTTGATCAGTTAATCATAAGGCACCGTTTATTTCACCGATTTAAGTTTAGAATTCGAGTTTTGCTGCAGTAAAAAGCTCTCAGAAACAGTCACATCTAACTTTTTTGCTATAGTAAAAAGCTTTCACATAAAGTCATATTTAAACTCGAATTAAAAATTTAAATCAGCGACACTCAACAGGCCGTGCGGTCTTTATGATGGGTACTAGCTACGTGCATGGGCTTTCTGCTTGTTTAATTTGCATCTTTCTTCATTACTCTTTTAGAGAAAATGGAAAAATAATAATCAATAAATAAATAACATCTTTCTTTAACCATCCAATGCGCATGAAACTACGTGTACTAGATAAAATAATAACAATAACAAACATGTCACTGGAATTAGAGAAATCAACTTGCTCTCTATGGTTCCTAGAAAACAGAACACGAAAAGCTTGTCATCAAAATAATGAAGACTTAATCAAATACAGCTACAAATGTAAATAGAACATGTCAATAACGTTATCATCATGAGAGAGAAGTTAATTTGGACAACCGTCGACCGACACTACAAGAAAAAGTAGTTTTTGCGACGACAAAAAGTCGTCGCAAAAACCCACATGTCGTCGCAAATAATAGCATTTGTGACGACAGGTCATCGCAAATGTGTAGCCGCAAAAAAGTAGTCACAAATAATTTATTTGCGACGACATAGTGTCGTCGCTAATACATTTGCGATGACATTTATATTTTGCGACGCCCGTCGTCGCAAATAATTCGTTGGTTAATTTGTCGTGTTTTAAAATTATTTGCGACGATTTTTTTCAAAACGTCGTCGCAAATAATTCAAATTTTTTTGCGACGACAAGTTAAAATGTCGTCGCAAAAGGTCGTCGCAAATAGTCAATTTTTTGCGACGACATTTTAATTGTCGTCGCAAAAGGTCGTCGCAAATAGTCAACTTTTTTGCGACGACATTTATAATGATGTCGTCGCAAAAACGGAAATAATTTTTTTCCCGATTTTTTTTTAAAAATGGCAATTAAATAATTTTTAATAATTTTAATTAAACATTATTATATAACATACTAAATATAATTTATTAAGATACATTAAAAGTAAAATATAAATTAATATTAAAAACAATAAATCTATATAAATTTATAAAATATGTTATGAATACTACATAAAGTACATATATAATGTTCAACAAAATATAAAAGTCATCGCAAATACAGTGAAAAATCATACAAAACTATTCCTCTAAGTTTGCAGCATCGCCAACAACGTCATCATCAGGACTGTCATCATCTGAAGGAGGCAGAGGAGCGTCTAGATTAACTGGTTCTGGACGAGAAATCGTAGGTAATTGGATGTTAGGCTGCATTCTAGACCATAACTCTAACATCTTTACCTGATTGTCATAAATCTTCATCTGTTCCTGATACGATTTCTTTAAATAACGATCCATACGCGCAGCATCAGGTTGAGCTGATGATGTTGCGTTCGAGAATGAACCAGCGGATGAAGAAGAAGCCCCAGAGTAATGCTTTTGGGAGAGCATCGGACCCACTCCTTTCTTATGTCCTCTACGCGTGCCAAGAACTTGCTCCAAAATCCTATGCTCATCAAGGGGAGATCCAGTCGCGCTTGCAGAAGTCTGTGTTCTATGTCTCTCCTCTTCCAGAGTGTTCTACATAATAAGACATTATAAGTATTTTTACGTGATATAAAACCACTATTTTAATATAAAAAAATTTAACAAGAAAAGTAAAAATGCTTACAAAAGTCTGCTCCGCATCGGTATTAACCCAAGAGTCCCCGCGATGATGCATGTCCGCCCAATTGTCTATAGCAGACGTCGGCTCTTGAGTCTCTGTTCTGGCCTGTGAAATAAATTACACATATTTATATTCTTAAACTCTAACTAAATTTCGGCAGCATAACGACTTATTTTTCATATAATCCAAAAATTAAAACCTGTAAAAAAATAACTTTAAAAGATTTCGGCACACCATAACTGCAAGATGTGCCACCCAGAACAAGAATCATAAACATATAAATACGATAATGATCAAAAGATAAATGTACTAACCTTCTTACTGCGATGCTGCGAGTATGATAAGCGACCATGTACGCTTGGATACCTTAGGTTGCTGCGATTACTTCTATTTGTCTCTGATATTTTCTGTTTATGATTAACTATAATAAGTAATAGTTACTTGAAATTATGTATAAAAAATCATAAAGTTCTAACATATCTATAATTACTTGAAATTTGTCGCCGGAGAACCTATCGCAACAACGATCCCAATGAGCTTGATTTCTCATATTAGCCGGGAGAGTTTCTCGACCGTACCGTTTGTAGTAGCGGTGCAAGGAACTTTTCCAGTCCTTGTAGCACTTTTCTGCCTCCCTATCAACAACGGACCTCAGAATGCCGTTCTTGTAGTTATAGTCCACGTTAAACCAATCCTTGCAAAACAGTTCCACATCGTTAAAACGCATTGTTAACTATAGTATAAACTATACAAAATATGCCATAAAAAATACCAGCATCTGGCCCTGAATTGTCCTCTTGTCCACGTCGCTAACGTCCTTCCAAGCATCGTGGAAGGGCTCGCATATGTCCCTGGTATGAATACCAACCACACTTTCAAACCAGGCACCATATTTACCAAGCACCTTCCACGTACCTCCTGCCTCATCAAATTCCACTGTGATCTTCCCATCTTGCATGACCTTTTGGGCAATTTCAAAACCTTTTGCCCCACCTCGACCTCTACGTTGTCGAGGTTCAGGTGCTGTAAGCATTTGAAAGCATTTCAAATCAACATGTATTACTACATTTATTTACTATATGATAGAACGAGAAAAAAAGTCAGAATAACATACCAGACTCACAGTAGGCGGGGACTCTGTGAGGACCGGGAGGTGGCTGCGCTCCCCCTGAAGATCCAGTGCAGGTCGCTAAAGTTCCAGCCATCAATATCTATGACAATATTAAAAGAAAAGCACAATATTAATAACATTTATAAATTCAATGAAAATAGCAATATTAAAACGAAATCATAATAAAAACGACAAAGATTACTCTACTGTAGTTCTACTCATCGTCGCTGCTACATTGTTGATTATCGACATCATCATTTATGTCATCATCGTCTTCAGATTCGATGACTTCATCTTCAACGTACTCCTCTAAAGTTTCATCGTCTTCATCATTAATAAAATCCTCACCTACGGGAGACTTATCTTTCATAATTGCATCAACATCGGAAGTGACAACATTAGAAGCTCCATCATCTCGATTCAATACAAATGAGTCAATCTCTGGTAGCTCCACTACTAACTCAATATTTGTAGATTCTGTATCCTGAGCTATCATCACGTCATCATTGTCAGGTTCTGAAATGTCCCAAATATGGCGATGTCTAAAGTGTTCTACAACCTTCCAGTTTGGACCGTTAAATAAATCGTCTACGTAAAAAACTTGTTCAGCTTGCGATGCAAGTATGAAAGGTTCGTTCTCGTACCAGGTCTCTTTAACGAAAACACTAACTCTATTTTTGTAGTGTTGAATCCTTTTCTTTCCCGGACGAGTGTCAAACCATAGACATTTGAAAAGCGTAACAGAATTGTCATTCAAGTACGACAGCTCATAAATGTCCTCCAAAACTCCATAAAACATTTGGTTATCAGGTCCGCGAACACAAACACCACTATTTTGAGTGCTTCGATTCATATCCCGATTGCGTGTCAGAAACTTTACACCGTTGACCACACAACCAGGATAACTTCGACATGAGAAGCTTGAACCACTTGAAAGCGAAAATATTTGATCATTTGCTTCTGGTTCATTCTGCTTTCGAATATTGAAAATCTGCAATGAGACATGAATATTTTATAAAACGTCACTTTTTAATGACTTAACAATGTTAATGCAAATTAATTATAAACGTACCTTATTCTTAAACCATTTTGGAAACTCTTTCGATTGAATTTCATCCAATGGTATGATTCGACCGTCAGTATCAATCTCTTTCCTATGGTCTCTATTTAAAAGAGAATGAAAATAAATGACATAATTGTATATGATGCGACGCAATCTATGAACAATTAAGTGACAAAGGTGAAAGTAATACGTACTCAATGAACTGCTGAATTTCTGAACAGTTCTGTAGGACGTACCACTCGGCTTTCTCTCGCAAACCAGTATCGAATGTGACAGGGGTCATCTTCCCAATTGGCCGACAACGAGTATCAAATACAGAAATCTTTTTGACAATACGCTCTTCATCGTCTACCCAATTTCTGGCAAGCCGGTTAAACCGTGTTTCAACTCTAGTTAAATACATCGAACAAAAAGTCAGAGCTTCGTTGACAATGTAAGCCTCAGCAATCGAACCCTCAGGACGTGCACGATTCTTGACATATTTCTTTAACGATCCAAGAAAACGTTCGAACGGATACATCCATCTTAAGTGAACCGGTCCTCCTCGAATGGCTTCTTCAGGCAAGTGTATAACTAAATGTACCATTATGTCAAAAAATGCAAGAGGAAAAATTGTTTCAAACTTGCATAAAATAACCACAATATCTTGTTGAGCTCTCTCTAAATCACTTTTCCGCAATGTCCTGGAGCATATTAACTCAAAAAAATTACCCAATTCTGTTATTGCATCAACGATCTCTTTCTTCATGAATGGTCGTATCCCCGTTGGCAATAATCGTTGCATTATGATGTGACAATCATGCGATTTTAGCCCAGAAATTTTATTTTTCCCATCGATCACATTTTTCTTTAAGTTTGAAGCAAATCCATCAGGAAACCTTACTGATTTTAAAAAATCACAAAACTTTTTACTGTCGTCGGGAGATAGTGTATAAGAAGCATGTGGTTTCATCCAACGATCATCGTCTTTGTACAAATGCAACTCCTTGCGCACCCCCATATTTTGCAGATCAATGTCAAGAATTGTGCCCAATAAACTGTCGCATACATTCTTCTCAATATGCATAACATCTAAGTTGTGACGTAACGACAATGACTTCCAATAAGGCAACTCCCAAAAGATACTCTTCTTTGTCCAATTAAGCTCGCTTGCATGTCTTTTTCGCTTCTTCCCACCATACTTGTCATGTTTACCAGGCAATCTGCAAGACACATTTTGTAGTTGAGCTAAGATTTGGTGAACAGATTTTCGAGCCGAAGGAGGTCGTTTCTCAACCGTACCATCAAACTTTTTATTTTTTCTCATCCCATGTTTAATAGGAAGCCATCGCCGATGGCCAACAAAACAAGTCTTACTTGTTATCCTCTTTGAAGGAGTTGCATCGTTGCAAGTTGGGCATGCTAAATAGCCCTGACCACTCCATCCGGATAAACTACTACGAGCAGGAAAATCGTTAACAGTCATAAGCAACATAGCTCGCATCTGAAATGAAGTATTTGAAACTGCATCACGTACAATTACTACATTATTCCACAAATCTTTTAACTCATCCACAAGAGGCCTTAAAAAAACATCTATGTCCTTTCCGGGTGCATTTGGGCCAGGAATCAACAATGTCAACATCTTATAAGGATCTTTAGTGCATAACCACGGAGGCAAATTGTAGGCTGTTAAAACCACCGGCCACATACTGTATGAGAGGCTCATGTTACCGAAAGGATTGAAACCATCAGCGGCCAACCCCAAGCGAACGTTTCTCGGCTCACGTGCAAATTCCGGATATTTTTCATCTATTTCCTTCCATTCAATACCATCGACTGGATGACGCATTAAATCCTCATCATTTGAACGCCCACGCTGGTGCCACATCATATCTTTAGCCGTGTGACGAGAACCGTACAGACGCTTCAATCGATCTGTTAACGGGAAATAACGTAGTACTTTCCACGGGACTTGTTTAGTACCTTTTGTCTTTTTTTTCTTCCAACGTGATGTTTTACATACAGGACAAGTTTCTAGATCAGCGTTCTCCTTCCAAAACAAAGCACAATCGTACTTGCAGACATGAATTGCTTCGTAACCCAATCCAAGTTTACTCAGGAGCTTCTTCGACTCATAATGAGAAGAAGGTAACTTCACATCCGGAAATGCATCTTTCAATAGACTTAAAACGGCATCCATACACTCATTAGGCCACTTGTATAACACTTTTAAATGCATCAATTTCACTAAGAAATTTAAAGATGAATACTTAGTACAGCCCGGATACAATCCCACCTGAAGTTCAGAAAGTAGATCCTTAAATTCAGAGTATTGTGCATCTTCTAGATCCACATGCGTCTCATCCAACATTCCACGGTCATCATTGATTAACTATTGGGTCTACACCTGAAACCGCCTCTACTTCACCATGGTGAATCCATGTTCTATACAATGGATCGAAACCATATCGATGTATATGCGCCCTCACAGTTTCTACTGGATGCATTAAATGGTTTCTACATTTCATACAAGGACAGCTGATATGGCCAAGTGAAGTTTGATAATTTTTTGCGACCTCAATAAAAGCAGATAACCTATTCCAATATTCATCCGACAATCGGTTCCGCAAAGAAGTCCAACTTTTGTCAATCGGCATTTCAACTATAAACGACAACAGACATAACAATTTATTAATGTGTTCAGTTAATTTTAATTTTATTCTTAATTAATATTTTATTCTTAATTAACACAATTAAGATTTATTAATTAAATTGTGTTGATGAACTTATTAAAATTCTGGTTTCCTAAATTTTGCCTAACTAAATTTCGGTAGCATAACGACTTATTTTTCACATAAACCAAAAATCCAAAAATCAAAACCTGCAGAAAAACAATTTTAAAAAATTTTGGCACACCATAGCTGCAAGATGTGCCACCCAGAACAAGAATCATAAACATCTATTAAATTTTAACATAATCATGAATTCATATAACTACCACAATTTTAAGCTAAATAAATATAAAAAACTTACAAAGTTCAAACCCACTAAACGGGGGCTGAAAAAAGAATGATTACGTTAGAGGAACCGTGCAAACAAGGACGAGGGCGAAAACTCAAACGCCTACATAAATACATCAAATTAAAACATCAAACATAATTTTCAAACATCAATATTAATATTTTATTAACATCAATATAAACACAATAATAAGTATAATGCCTAAAAAAATATTTTAAGTTATAAGTATAATCTAAGTCATGAATATAATATAGTCATCTAATTCTAAATTCTACTCATAAAATATAGTCAGTAATCTAAGTCACAGTAATAAGTATTAATGCTTAAAAAAAAAAAAAAAACTTTTGTGTATATATATACACACCTGGGGGCGGCGGGAGCAGGGCGCCGGAATCACGGCAGCGGGAGGGAGCCGGCGGTAGTGCGGCGGCGGCGGCGACAGGTTGTGACGGGAAAGGGAAAGAAGAGAGAGAGGGAAGGGAAGAGAGAGAACACGGAAGAGTGACAAGGGGAAAGAGGGAAGGGGAGGGCCGGCCGGCGGCAGGGGGAGACGGCGGCGGTGGCGGAAGGAAAGGTGAAGAAGAGAGAGAGAAAGAAGGAAAAAGAGAGAGGGACAAGGGAAGAGAGAGGGAAGAAAGATACGAATGGCCGGGAGTGGGGGTGGCGGCGACGGCGACGGGAAGAGGAGGCGGCGAGGGATAGGAGAGAGAGAGATTTCGGTTTTTTTGGTTGCAGAGAGATCGGGAGAAATGGAGAAGAAGAAGGGGGCGGATTTAATTAGGTCACTTATTTGCGACGACTTTGTCGTCGCAAATACAATTAAAATGTCGTCGCAAATAACAACTATTTGCGATGACATTGTCGTCGCAAAAAATCTTGGCGTCGTCGCAAATAATATTTTTTCCCGCCCAATCTCGCTGTCGAATAGAGTATTTGCGACGACAATGAAAAATGTCGTCGCAAATAAATATTTTTCCCGCCCATTCCCCATCGTCTAATAGATTATTTGCGACGACACAAATAAAAATGTCGTCGTAAATACTTTTACATTATTTGCGACGACAAGTCGTCGCAAATAACTTGGATTGTCGTCGCTAAAACTTTTGAAAATTCGCGCGAAAAAATCCGCGCCATGAAAATTTGCGCGGCAATATTATTTGTGACGACAAAAACTTATTAGCGACGACATTGCAATTTTTTTCAACGGGAGGTATTGTCGTCGCAAATATTGAATTTTTTGCGATGACAAATGTCGTCGCAAATGTGTATTTTTGTTGTAGTGCGAAGATCCCATTCAAAAACGAACTCTTGTGCTTCATCTTCAAATAACAAACCAATTAATAAAGATACTATAACTTTTATACGAGACACATTAAACGTTGTGCATAATGAAATGTTGCATATTATTATTAACTGACCAAGTAAATTGATATTTTTGATTGGGAATCACAGTGAATTTTCCGCATACCATGGTAAACCAACCCATGCAAAATATTCAAAATCGAAAGCTATAGCGCTTGGCCTTTGTCAAAACCCATTTGAGCTAGCTATTACCTATAAATACAACATTATATGCTTGTGTTGAGATATCAAAAAACATTAATAAAATTATTCTACCAAGAAAAACACCTCTCCTCAACACTTTCTTATCCCTATATAGATAAGCTATAGCGCTTCCACTCTTTTTTTTTATCCTTATTATCAAAATCTCAACTTTCAACAATATTATGGCAAGATTTGCCATTTGGCTAGCGTGCGTTTTAGCTCTTTTAGCTTCCTCAATATCCTTCGCTGCAAGAGTGGAGCATTCTTTCAATGTAATTATTTCTTTTGTCGATAGTCATATCATGATATAGTTTCATTTTTTATTAACTTAATAGTTTGTAAGGTTTGCACATTTTACTTCCTTTATATATACCTAGTTTTAAGTTCCTTAATGCTTTAATTAATAATGTATGTATTTTCGTGTGCAGGTTGAAAATTTTGTGGCGACGAAGCTCTGCCGTGAGCAAGAGATAACGGCAGTAAATGGTGGATTGCCTGAACCGACAATAGGCGTTAAAGAGGGTGACACTCTTGTCGTCCACGTCTTTAACAAGTCGCCATACGGCATTACTATTCATTGGTATATGAATTATCGAATTAGCTCTAGTGTCATGTATTATATACATATATGCATATATATATATATATATATATAATAGTAAGTTGGACCCAAAAAACAAAAAAAAACAAAAACGAAAGAAGAAGTACTAGAGTTCGTACTTGAATTTTTCAATTTACGGTTTGATTGTGAATACAAAGGGCACGCTTAGAAATTACTTTTCGATGTTATCAGCTACCCTAACCAGATTAATTAGCATCATCTTTCTTCCATTAATTGCTAAGTGTCACGTATTATGTACATATATGCATATATATTATATGTATATATATATATATATATAAGTAAGTTGGACCCAAAAAATAAAAAACAAAAGAAAAAGTAGTGGAGTTGGTACTTGACTTTTTCAATTTATCTCACGGTTTGACTGTGCAATAAAGCGTGCGTTTAGAAATTACTTTTCGATATTACCCTAACCTGATTAATTAGCATCATGTTTCTTCCATTAATTACTAAGGGTCAGTTCGGAAATAAATAATAAACACAATGCAATACTATGTAAAGTGCACCTAACATTATATATTAGTTAGATTTATTAACTTTTTTTAATATGTTATGATATGAAAATACAACATAATAAATATATCTTGAATAATATTACAATATAAACTATTAAACATGGCTTAAGGGTTTAATATAATAATTAACTTTTGATGGAGCTAATTTTTCTACGCAGGCACGGGGTATTTCAACTTCAAAGTCAATGGGCAGATGGGCCATCAAATGTTACTCAATGTGCCATACCTACAGGACAAAGTTATACCTACAGATTCAACGTCACCGGACAAGAGGGAACCCTTTGGTGGCATTCCCATGTTTCGTGGCTCCGAGCAACCGTCTACGGTGCGCTTATCATTCAACCTAAACAAGGCCGTTCAGCCTACCCTTTCCCTAAACCCTACAAGGAAATACCCATCTTACTAGGTATGTAAATGCAAGTATTATTTTCATGCAATTTTTATTACATATATATATATATATAGCTTAGTTAAAATATTCAAATCATATTCTTAATATGCTATCTCTTAAAAATAGTGATGACAGAACAAATATTGATAAAATATTTATGTATATATATGATTGAACTGCAGGAGAGTGGTGGAATGCTAATGTGGTGGACGTTGAGAATGAGGGACTTCCCGCTGGTGTAGCTCAGAATATCTCTGACGCTTACACTATCAATGGAAAACCTGGTGAACTCTACCCCTGCTCCGAAAATGGTACGTAAAAACACATTAATTATAAAGAATAGCATAGATTCAGTTTAGTTGCTTACAAATTAATAAGCCTCTAATCAAAGAACTCTAATACATGAAAATGATTGAATTTTTATGAATTCTATGATCAGAATACTTATCCTAAAATTAATTTAAATTTTGTTATCATCAGATATGTACAAGATCAACGTGCAGCAAGACAGGACCTACATGTTGAGGATCATCAACGCCGCACTCAATAACCAACTCTTCTTCAAGATTGCCAATCACACGATGACTGTTGTTGCCATCGATGCCAGCTACACGGATCCCTATGAAACCGACGTGATCGTCACCGCCCCAAGCCAGACCGTCGACGTCCTCATCAAAGCCGACCAGCCGGTCGGGTCATACTACATGGCGGCTCGTCCATACGTTAGTGTTCCTCTGCCGACTGTCATACCATTTGACAACACAACCACCAGAGGCATTTTCGCCTACGAGGGTTCCGAGTTAAGCAACCCCGTGATGCCAACCCTACCTGATTTCCTTGACACCCCAACGGCGCACAAGTTCTACACCAACCTGACAGGGCTCGCCGGTGGACCCCAGTGGGTCCCGGTCCCGCTCGACGTGGACGAACACATGTTCGTAACAATCGGACTGAGTGCGGAGCCGTGTGAAGAGATTAATGCCTCGTGCCCGAACGGGCAAAGATTCTCTGCTAGCATGAACAATGAATCATTCGTTTTCCCGCAGAACACGTCTATGCTGGAGGCATATTATTATGGTCGTGTGGACGGAGTTTACACCACTGATTTTCCCGACAACCCTCTAATTGTATTTGACTACACGAACACGAGCTTAAGCAGCGTCGAACCTCTAATTTTTGCGCCGAAATCGACGAAGGTGAAGAAGATGAAGTTCAATTCGACGGTGGAGATGGTGTTGCAGAACACGGCGTTACAAGCGGCGGAGAACCATCCGATTCACATTCATGGTTTCAATTTTTACGTGTTGGCTCAAGGCTTTGGTAATTACGATGCCGTCAGTGACAGTAAGAAATTCAATCTCGTTAACCCTCAGATACGTAACACCATCACTGTTCCATCTGGAGGCTAGGCCGTAGTAAGATTCCAAGCTAATAATCCAGGTTGGTTAAAACATTCATTTCTGATATTGGATTGGTTTCCAGAGTTCTCTGTGTATATTTTTTTGAATGCAAAAAACATTTCATAAATCAACAAATCAGGAAAGTTACAAAAACCTTACTAGAAAAAATCAAAGTTAATAGATCTGTTGGCGTGTTACTACACGAATTTAAAGTCCCATAATAGATATAATATCTTATCTAAAAAATTAATGAGACTTAATTTTTATTAGTAGTTAGTGATTAATACCGTCAGTATCAAATAGCATTGCTCAACATATATAGAGCTGTTATTTATTGTTTATACCGTATGAATTTATTTTTCACATAGGCCCTTCTTATAAGTTTTGATTTGATTTTTTTTTTTTTTTTTGGTTTATATACCATCCGAGTAAGACTAGTCAACTATATATAACTGAAAAATAAAATATTTTTCATAAGTTCTGATAATTACATGAACGACACAGGTTTATGGTTGGTACACTGCCATCTGGACGTGCACTTGCCTGTGGGAATGGCCTTCGCGTTTGAGGTTGGGAATGGACCCACTCCATCATCTACTCTGCCACCTCCACCGTCCGATCTACCCCGGTGTTAAATTAGATATGGTGGACAAATTTCCTCTGTATAAAAGTCATAATTGATTACTCTATTTTATTAATTTGTTTGCTTTGGAAATAGATAAATAAAGTTTGTAAGAGGTGATTAGGTTGCAACCACTATTCTTTCTTTCCATACTTTTTGAATTATAAAGTATGAAAACTTTATTCGTTCATAAATATGAAATTCATAGCTCTTTTATAAAGAGTTAATAATTTACTCTAAAATTTTATTCATAACTTCAAAAAACAAGATATTATATATATATATATATATATATATATTCATGAAAGGATTAAGGTTAAAGCTGAAGATGAAGCTTTAGGTGCTCTTGGTATTGGAACATCATGTGCGGACGCTTTCAGATTTACAATATGGGTTTCATTAATTGTTTTCTTATGTATTGAGTTCTAATTTGTGCCTATCTCTTATACTTTAAAAAGCTGAGATCATTTCTGTTACTACAAATGGAGTCAATTGTTGAAAGAATGTGATTCTACGTACGTTGCCAATTTGGTTTTTTGGTGTTGTACTTGTGTGTTGACCCCGAGGTTCAATTAATCAATCCTAATCTTTTATTATATTAATAAACAATTGATTGTGAAATTACTAACATTAATCTCAATAGACGATTAGAAGTTGTTTTGGAAAATAGTTAAGTAATTAAAGCTACTCAAATTTAATGAACAAGATATCCAAAGCTCTCAGAAGTGGACGTTTGCTTCGTGTATTTAGAATCATGATTTAGAACTATTCTTATTTTACGTGTATTTTTTGTGAAAGAAAATACTGTAGAAAACCATAAATCATGATTCAGAATTAAAAATGGATATAGATAACAAACGGGCCCTTAAGAATGGATTAAGAGCTTGAAGAAAAGAAGCCCACAAAACCAGTAGCCATATAGGTTTATTGTTAAACTTACTTTTAAAGTGTATGAGTTTGGTTTTTACTCTTTACGCGCTTGAATAATATAATTTTGATTAATGTAGTTATTTTACTAAAAAAAGATATTAGTCAAAAATAAGTGTAAAAATCCAAACTCATGCACTCGAAAGAGTATCTATCTCTGTTTCCCAAACTTAAAATTTCATATGTAGTCTTGTAGTATATGTGAGACTATTTTCTTAATTTTTGTTTCAAATGATATGGCTCAATCCACATTTAGAATTACAAACTTTTAAAAAGTTACATAAAATTATTTTTAAATGTTTTCAAAAATGATGAGCAACATTTTTGAAGTATAGTTTGTTCGCAAAATTACATCAAAACTGAAATATTGAAATTACGTTTTAATGTGTCAAAATTGGATAAAAGGAAAGCTCTCCGACTGTACCACACTTCTGATGCTATAAATAATTCAGATTTATATACCTTTGAAAAGTACAAACCGCACTTCTAACTGAACTATTACTTTGGAGAATGACGACGAAAGGAGTCTCAACAAACCGGTCTTCTTAATTTGCTATTTTTTATAATAAAAAAACCATGGGATATGGATAGGCACTCATTCAATCTACACTTGGTAATTTATCTCCTTCCAACCAGAGAGTCAAAGAAAAATCAACCTTCGCACCTCGATGTTTGATCAATTTTTTAGAAAAACCTTTCTAAAAGTCTCTCAAATAATCTAGGGTTCCATAGGACTTAATGGCCTATTATTCGTTGTAGGTAGGGGTGTTTAAGGAATGAAATCCACGGACTAGAAATGAAGCCATAATCCAATCTAAAACTATCAAATTGCCAATTTGTTATCAATCCAAAAGATTTTCCGATCCACTTTAAATCTCTCAGATTTCATAGATTGGATTCTACGAATTTAAAAAACTTACACCTTTAAAGTTAATAAGCATAATAAACACTCATTTTTTTCTCTATTAGAATTTAAAAATTTAAAAAAAAAAACCTCCTAATAAAACTCGGAAACCAATTTATTATAGTACAATCAGTTATGACAAATTAGCTTCATTAAAACTTAAATTATTGTTAATTTTGAAAAAGTAATGCGGCAGATTATGACAAGCAAATAGATTGGCTTAGTTTTTTTTATTTCTTTGGATCTATTAGATGTTTTTGTTTAGATTTATTAGCTTGGTCTGCTTGTAAATATTCGAAGCAGTAATTACATGAAACTTGTTTTGATAGGATTAACAATGCAGGGGAAGATGAATTTTTGCACTAGTAGTTGGAATGTTGGATGGATGCTTATGCGTTTATTTATTGATGAATGATAATCATTTACTACCTTTGTCAATGTTAAAATTCTTGAAGAAAAGGTTATTATGATCCATCTGAAGCAACCTATGCTTCTTGTTTTTATTTGCAGATTTTTCAATTTGAAGTTATATGGTGTGATGATTTGTTTGGTACCATTAAGCAAAATTAGGATTCGGAAACTGATTCTAATTGAAATTTTTGACTTTTGTTTGTTGTTTAGAAATCAAAAGTCGATCCTATTCGAAATTTTGATGGTATTTTTATGTCTAAAATAGAATAATGTGTCATATTATAAAAAATATTATTTCAGTATGATCCTATTTGATATTTTGTATAAATCTAACAAGTTATGAGTCAAGAATTTGATAGACTATGTGTCATAGTTTGACAAATTATGACCCATAGTCAGTAAAACTATGGCTACTGCGGGCATAACTTGTCAGACTATAGACAGACTATGACTTGTCAAACTAATCTATAGTCTGACAGACTATGGTCGGCACCAGCATAATTTATCAGACTATGGATCCTAATTGGATTATAATCATCATAGTTTGTCAGGCTATGAATCATAATCTAAGAGACTATGGAGCATGGTCATCTTAGTCTGTTAGATTATCTATTATAGTCTGACAGACTATGGCCGCCACGGTCATCTTAGTCTGTCAGACTATGATACATAGTCAAACAGATTACGGCTGCTGGAGATGCCGCAAGACAGATGCTGGAAATGCCGCCTGATAGCTATCGCCCAAAACCTTCCGGACGGCCGCACAGAAAAGCTGTCTGATGTTTGCCGGGAAGCCGTTGGACGGCCACCGGAGTTCCGTCGTCGGTCACAAGTCACCTGCCGAAGTTCCGCCGCCAGTAGCTAGAGACACATCGGAAGGCCACCAGAGTTCCGCAATCGGTCGCCGGTGCTCTGCCGACTGCCGTTGATCGAAGACAACCAACATCTTGTAAATACCTTTGAGGGTATTTTAGTAATCTACATAATAGGACTTTGATTGGGCTTAGTCTAAAGGGGTAGAAATTAAAGGGGTAATGTTTAGAGGTTAATAATAGTTTGGTGATCCATTTTGAAGGGTAACTGGAAAAATCTCTCAATATTAAAGTAGTTATATTTACACCTCAAATTTTGTAAATGCCCTCAATGATTAATACTTCTCTAATAAACTTTTGAAAAATCTATTCTTTTATAGATATTATTTTTATAATACCTAATTTAACCCTATTATGCTCCTACTTTAATTTTAATTTATTATGATTTATACAACAATATAATCCCACGTTTCAACTATTACTATTATATTTTCTTTTGAAAATCATTATAATTTGTCAATATTTTTGTTCCTCGTAGCTTTATTTATCAATTGCCTTATTATAAACATAAGAAATTTATCATGGTATGCAAGTTACAGAAGTACAACAAATTATCTCAACAGATTAATTGTCGAGTTGGGGTGTGTGTGCGCGCGTGTGTGTGTATTTTTTAAAAAAAATTTATACGTGTTAATATTTGTAGAAATCGTATACAACAGTTCTGAGACTTTATTTATTTATTATTTTTTTTAAAGACCCTATTATTCTATGCTTTGAATCTAATTTGATTGTGTTATTTATCCGTTTTTAGTAATTGCTTGTTTGCATTACAAGAGCATTGAACTTACTTGTAGGCAAAAGAAGGAGAAAACAAAAATGTTCGAGGACGGAAACATTCACTTTAGTTGCTAATTTCTATCGTCATGTTTTTACGTGGGTGTGTGATGTTTTCATTTCTTTATAAAAGAAGGGAAATAGTAGAAAATAGGCCACTATGAAAAGTTTAAGAAAGTATATAGGTTAATTTTTAGTTATAGAAATTAATAGGCCATAACTGGTTAAGTTATGATTCATAATTAGATAAGTTATGGATAAACTTGTCAAATTATGGTTCATAACCGGACAAGTTATAGACAATTATGAATAATAACTTGTCAAGTTATGATTCATAACCAGACAAGTTATGGACGAAAATAATAATTTAGCCTATTTATTAACTTATATAAACTATTGGCCTATTAATTTTAATTCATCTCAAATTTTGACATATTTTTCTCTTTCTCCCATAAAAGAATGCTGCTTTTATCATAGTTAATGTGAGTTATATTAGTAGGTTTTAATGTAATTTTAAAGAAGGATAAAACAATAATAAAATTAAATCATGATTTAGTAGGGAGGCTGAAAAAATTAGTGGGTGTAAATATAGTCACTCTTAATATTAATATAGTGTAAGTGAGAGATGTTAATATCTTAAACTTACTATATAAAGTTGGAAACATTTTACAAAAATTCAAAATATTATACGGGCCGGCCCCTAAACTTTAAACCTAAGCCTGGCCCTAATACTTTTTCTGTTGATGCTAGTTACTTTCACATTTATATTAAAACAAGAAAAAAAAAAAAAAAAAAAAGATGCAAAAATAATGTTGTTTGATGTTTGACTCATTATTGTTCTGCTCATAAGCGTAGTTAAGTTGTCTCTTCATATTATTTTAGGAAATATGTTTCGTCAACGGCCAACTAACCACTATTTGATCTATTACATAACCTCAAAAAAATTAAAACATTTACCAAAATAATAATTAAAGTTTGGTGGCAAATTAAGTTAAAAAAAACTCTAGATGTCAAACCCTAGATTACCTTGGGAAAGTATTAGTTAAGCTAAAAAAACCTCAAAGAAAAGTATTAATGTATTCTTGGTTTTAAAAAGTCAAAGTCTGAAATATCAGGCCTGTTTGGAAATGTTTTCAAAATAATTTTGTTTTCAATACAAAACTAAAAATAAGATTATTTTGAGAATCATTTTGAGACCGATTCTAAAATTGTGTTTGATTAATTTTTTAAGAGATTGTTTTAAGTATAATAAAAAAATGAAATCGTGTTTTGTTATAATTATTAATTAATATATTATAACATTATTGACAAGTATTGAGAAATGAAAATCGAAAAGGAAAAATAAGTTTTAACCGTTTTTTAATTTCACAAAAATCATTCTCACTTACTAAACAAACACAGTTTGAAGACCGTTTTCATTTTCATGGCTAAAAAGGTGTGCAATAGCGTTTTCAAAAACAAACAAAAATAAATTCTAAACACACATCATTTCTGTTACTGATGAATTTTGAAGCAACACCGTAGAAGATTAAGATCTTACCAACGCCCACAGAAATTATAAAAATAACTTAACGCAGAATGAGGATAACATACACATATCTATCAAACGAATATTTGTATATAATATTGTAATGGAACATGTTTTTTGCTATTAAAAACTGGACACACTCATAAATAAGAATATATATATATATATATATATATATATATTATAAACCTGTTGTTCCTTCAATCATTTTCCAACTGCTACAAAAAGTTACAAAATAACTCATAAATAAGTAAAACTGACCACTTCATCAAATTGTTACGTCGAATATCTCGGCCCAATTATTGTTTCCAAATGCTACTTTGATAACGTTGGATAATTATATGGTGCAACAGAACTTTTCTGGCAACATTTTGATAAATATAGAAGAAGTTCTTTCGAGTTAAGAGTTAATAGTATTTCATTAATTTAATCATAATTAGTAGGATTCGCAGTAGCATATGTTCCAAATACTAAAACACAACCTAACTATTAGCGGAAGCAAATTTTTATCTTTTTTTTTCTTTAACAATTGCATAATCGATCGTCATTAATCTTGGCATGAATAAAATAAAAATCCTATTGTAAATCCTGGAATAAATTAACTAAACCTTTTGGTCATGGACACATTTTCTTAGTCATCATTTTTTAGGTTAATTAGAGCTTGTTTAGAATGTATATTCAAACCATAATTTTTTATTCTGAACTTTGAAATTTAAATTTGTATGAAAAAAACTCCATAACATAATCAATTATTTGAGTTTGAGTATATTAAATAAACAGGCCCTAAATTTGAATGAACAACTAGCGTCAAGATTGTAAATCTTATCCAACAAGGTTACTACTGAAAAAGACTTTTCTTAATCATTGGTCTTGAGCAAAAGTTGGATTAGTAAACTGTTTAATCCTTCACTTTCTAACAGTGAATAAATAAAAGTGATACTTGGTCCCTAGTCGGAACATCTTTCTATAGAACAAACAAAAAATGCCCTCTTTCTTTCAACAACTAAAGCTTCTGACTTAAATGAGATTTCTTTATACAAACTTTGAATACCAACTCATACATATATGTGGTTCTTAGTTAACTAGATAACGATATTTATGCTAACACACGCGCGCAAATAAAAATAAAAGCAGAGAGAGAGTCGAAAAAAAGAAAACAATTGCACTTTCTACTTAAATACTCCATTAAAATTATTTATTAGCTATATATCTATACGGTCACGCAATAGCTTGCTGTCTCTTTGACTTTCTCTTCAATATATACATATACATGTATATATATTATATACACATATCATATATGTGTGTGTATATAATATATATATATATATATATATATAGATGGATGGTTTTCACAATAAACCTTACGAATGTATATATGTGGACGCAAACTTAGAAGCCACAAATTGATAATTTAACTAAAGAAATACCTTGCCTCTATTTCCTTCCTTTCCACATCTCTTTCTCATAACTTGTTCTTTAGCTCTTTTAACTTCTTCACCAATTGCAGTCGCCGCAATAGTCAATCATTCTTTAATTGTAGTTTACTTCCCGATGATCATTATCCCCTTTTGTTTTAGGTTTCTTTTTTTTTCCCTTTTTTTTGTTCTTTTCTCCTTTTGATTTTCTCAACTGTCGACTTGCCGATTGTTTCAGTAGTTTAGAAGCCTACATTATGATTTACTTTTCTCTAAATAACTTTTCACGTGTTATTTTTTGTAGTTCTCTAAATAACTTCTCACGTGTTATTTTTTGTGTTATATTTTGGTTGTTTTTCTTTTTTTTTTTTATCCTTGTTCTATTCTCAAGTACTAGTCCAAACATATTACACCCTCGACAATATTTTCTCTAATATTTATTCATAGTTTGCAACGCACACAATATATACATACATACATATATATATATATACATATATGTTTTCTTATAAGAACTACTCTCTATAAAACAGCGTTAGTTAGTTATATATAATATGCTTGGATTTTTAACCAATCACAATTATTATCAACTTTATAATATATGCAATTTGAGACTGGCTGGAAAAGGAGTACGTAATAACAAATGATGGATTTGTGTACTTCTCCTCTTTATTATAAAGTAGCTAGGTTCCCAGAGCTTAAATATTTACTTGATCATTAATTATACTAACTAATTAATTTTTTTGTTTCTATGTGTGGTTCGCTCAGGTGAAAAACCTAACCGTCAACTACTTGTGTAAAGAGAGTAATAACTGCAAAATGGAAGTTTTCCAGGCTCCACAAGAAGCGTACATGAGAGCGACACCCTTGTCGTTAAGGTCTTGAACCAGTCGCCATACGACGTCACTATTCATTGGTAAGATTGATCAGTTCACGGTTTAGTGTGTGTGTGTCTATATATATATATATATACTGTTAGAAGTAGTTCACGGTTTAATTAGTACCTTAAAAGAAATAACTAACGAAATAGTCTCTAGTCAGTTGATTTATCGAAATATTATTTTCAACAATCTTTGACTTTAATCACATAATTAATGATTGGAAATTTCTATTTTGATACATACTGTAGAAAAATATTTGTAATACATACGTACCATGCTGCTCTATGTTTTCTTCCATGATGCAAACCAACTAACTTGGATAATAAACAATTGATTTGAAGGTAGAATTTTAGTTACTACGTATATCTTTATAATATATACACATAACAATTTGCTTAATCTTCTTTTATTGTACTGATATCATTAATCCACTTCCTGCTAAGATAACTAAATGGAACATTGTTAGGTAAAATCATAAATGACAAGATAATTGCTTGATTAAGTTACACTACTTTATTCTAATAATATGAGTTGGCTCAATACCCTTTGGTGGCATCCCCACTCCTCTTGGCTCCGAGCAACCGTGTATGGAAATTCCAACAAAATTGAAACTCACTAAAATCGTTACCCCACGTTCATGTGCTTAGAAATTCTCAGCTAAACATAATTTAAGAACTAAAATGATTGAAAATTGCATAAGTGACCCGATACTTTTTGTAACGTAGAAAGCTCTCACATGACACTTTTTAATATAGAAATAAAATCATTTTAGTACCCTCTAGTACCTTATCTCATGTGAAGGTAAGTTTCAAATATAGGAACTTTTTGATATAGACAAATGTTATAAAATAAGTTTTATGTGAAATGAGTGCCAAACTCAGACCTTCGTTCAAACTCTTTTTCTAACTATAATCTCTTTTCTTGCTTGTTAGATTAATTTTGCTTCATAAATTTATCCAAAATTAAGTCACCATTTCATAACACATTTACATAAATTAAAATACGGCCCACAATTTATTGATAATGTAATTTTTATACGGGAAAAAGAAGAATATATCGTATGGCAAGTATATTCAATTGTTCGTTTGTATAAATATATATTGGGTAATTAGTATTATTAGCAGTGATATTTTAGTTTCTAAACTCTTAATTTTTGTGTATTAGTGCATGAACTTTCATTTTTTGACAGCCTTGATCCCTAACAGTAAAATTAATAAATGATCATTGAAATTTAATAAAGATAATCATGCGCAATCGCGTGGTAATTTAAAATATCAAAAAAAGAGTTACATTATATGCAAAATTTATCTTCATTACTATTAAAATATGTTGAAAATTGTATCATTTTCTACTTGCTATAATTATTAAGGTAAAACTGTCGGCCATTATGCGATAAAAATGAGATTATCAACATTAAATTTTTGAAATTGTTCAAAATTAAAAGGACTAGCACCCTTTTATATACTTTACGTGTTGTGGGGTTTGTCTATGGCTTTTGAGGTTGAGAATGGACCCACTCTCAGATCAACGCTTCCTCCACCACCGCCAGACCTACCAAAATGTTAGACGGCTGATGATCGTAAATAAACCTATGCTTCATAAGGAGGAAACAAAAAAAACAAAAACAAAATTTGTCGTCCTTCAATCTGGGATAGATGAAGTGAACAACATTTTTAGCGACGACATGAGTACGTCAAATATTTTGTTGGATTTTTTCTTAATATATCCTGCCTAATAAGCTTTTTAGCGACGTCGTAGTTGTCGCTAAAAACTGATGAAATTTAGTGGAATATTTTGGCGGCAAAAATTGAATTTTTTATGACAGAAAAATTTTTAGCGACAACTACAAACTAAAAAAAATAATGTTGGCGGCAATTAAAAACGTTGAAATCAATTAATTAATTTAATTAACTCCAAAAGTTACTTTCCTATAAATATGAAAGTGCACTCTTAAAATTATGGATATATAATTACTTATAAGAATGTGAAACATCCATTTATATTGTCATTACATATAGATTGATTCTCTATAAATAATTCATAATTAGAGTTAAGTAAAATATATTAGCCACTTTAATTACATTTTATCTTTATTCTTGAGTACTATTGATTCTTTAATGAATAATAAATTCATGAACTTATTCACGAATCAAACGCTCTTACTATTCAAGACTGAATCAAAATTTAAGAGAGTTAGTTATCTACTTTTTTTATTAAAGAATAAATGAATTTCATCCCGTATATTAATATGTAAGATACAAAGAATAGAATTTAGTCTTTTATTCTTAGAGGTTAATTTAGTCTGGATTTAGTCTGTTTTTTTCTTTTGGTTTGCTTAGTGTGGTATTGTTAGAGGCTAATTTGTTGTGCCTTGTCGCGGGTTAGTTTGTTGGGTGTGGTTGTTTGGTGTTTTTCCTTTGGTCGCCTTCTTGCGCGTTTCAAGAAGTTGTCTTTTAGCAACCGAGATATACACCTAAAATAATAATAATTTACACAAAGAAGATATCAAATCCGAAATCAATTATTTATAATCAAACAATACAAATATTCGCTCTTGAAATAGAATGTGTATCAAAATCCCAATCCCAACAATCTTCAATGCCACTCTTCAAATAGAATATTGTTTCACAGCCCCAAATCTCCTTTCACTCTCGATCTCTCTATATAATAATATGCTATTTATTATTCCCTAATTTACACACAAAAAAGAAAAAGATACAAGGACAATAATGTAATTACTGGGGAGCAGGTGCAAGAGCGGCCGTGTGAACCTGTCCTTCCGTGGCCACAGGTCCAGGGGCCGCGCCAGAGCTCATAAGCTCCACCATGACTCGGTGAGGGCTGTAGCGTTGTTTCTCACACAGATCAGGCAAGAAAACTCCTGCAAATATTATATTAATTTAATTTACAAATGTGCATATAATATATTAGTTGTATATTTCAGAACAAAACAAAAGGTTACAAAATCAAAGATGAAAAGGTCAATTTGTTCTAGATTGTTTAAAAAAAAAAGTATAATACTTTGATTGAATGAGAAGAAAATCTATTCCAAGTTAGGTATATAAGAATGTCACCCCTCAAAAAAATAGCCTTAATATAATATAATATAAATATAAAAATTATCTGTGTGTGTAGATCTGGACAGAGCACTTTACATATGGTGGACATGATTGTAATGCTGCATGGGTAGAAGTATATAAGCATGCATGTGTATCATGCAGATTTTTTCATCAGATTAAAACCATTTTTGATTTACGTGTATTTTTTTAAGAGAAAATACTATAACGAACTATGAACAATAATTCAAATTAGAGAATAAATCCTTCAACTAAACGGGCTTTCATATTTTAAAGTGTTTATAACTTCATTAATTTTTCCTTCTCTTTCCCCAAAGTCAACTATTGTCTTTGACAATTCCATATTTTCTCCTTTCAATATGTACTTTTTTTTTTTTGGGGTCAAGTTCTCGACCTTCAAATGATTGCACACGGTTTTACCAAGTCTTAATTAGTATCCAGTTTCCATATGAAAAGCTAGAAGAAAAGTTTGAGGTTCTAAATTTTATTTACACAAATATGACAAACAAATTAAAAAATTCTCGATATCCGTTGACTAGTCTTGGTTTTACATTTTAGCTAAAAGCATCATGTACGTACAAATATATATGTGTGTGTGTGTGTGTGTGATTATACACCTACTATATATGTACAAAAAATCTATGTAATTATTTTAATTTAAATATAATCACCATGTAGAACATTCCTTGAGCCGTATATCAAGAAAATGGCATGTCCCAAGAGGCTTCAAAAGCACTAGTAATATTTTTATGTACTTATTATTAATTGGAGAGTACAATAATGAAAACATATTCTTGTGTATAGGTCATTTTCTTTTTCGTTTTTGTTCAAAATAGAAATGATGTTCTTGCCTCTAGATTAATTAAAAACTTCTTATTCTTTATATATATATATAAAACTAGTTAGTACGCAGGCGAACGTGACATTTTTTAAAACAATGGTTATAAATTGTTGAAAAAAGAGAGAGAAAAGAAGAAAGAAACAGAAAATACACAAGATATTTGGGCCAGAAGCAAAAAACGAAAAAAAAAAAGAGAAGAAATAAAAATAAAAGGTGAAAATAAAAAAATATGGGAGGACAATTAACACAAAAAAGAAAACACAAAAAATTGAGAAAGGAAAAAAATGTGGGAGGACAAAAAAATAAAAGATAAAAAAAATACAAAAAACAGAGAAAAAAAATAAAAATGAAAAATGAAAAAGAGTTTCGCCAAAACTCGGCAACGCCACCCCAAAAATTAGATTGATCTCGTTTATATCATGTATCTAGAGATATATTATCGTCAAATGTGGAATCACTACATATATGAAATTAAATTAAATCAACTTACCCTCTCCGGCAGCCAAATTGAAGTAAAGATCAACAATGTTGGGGCAGTTTTGATGACATTCCTGAGCGCAAAGCTTGGCCATAAACTGAGGCTCAAGAAGGGAATCAGATGAAATGCCAACAGATTTCCTGTCAACCCCGCAAGCCTCCACGCACCGATCCGTCTCAATGTACTCCGCCATCCTCTCCACCACCACCTCCGACGTCCGGCATTGGTGCTCCACTCTCCCGTCTTTCCCCGCCGCCGTAGTCTCCAACAAACACCTCTTCCCCGACGACGCTATCGCGAAGCGCAGACATCCAATGGCAATTCCTCACACACAATCTCAGCTAAAAAAATGAAAAATAAAAAATAAAAAAGACATTAATATTAGTTTCTATAGACTAATTAGGATCTTAAATATCATATTATAATTAATAGCACAAAAATGTTACAAAACCTCTTGAAATTTAACGATTTAAAAATATTTGTATTACAATATAGGGTACGTAAATTGTTACACCGCAGTCGTATATTAAACAAGTTAAAATTAAAGAAAAGGAAGAATAAATATATATATTTATATATACACACGTATATACATATGTGTACCTAGAGCTGCATGGATGAAGAGAGAAGAGAGGACGAGGACAACAGGTACTTTAGTTGAGAAAGCCATGTTTAATTTGAGTGCAGGATCAAAATGGAAAATTTTCTTGTATTCAGAGAAGGAAAAGAAATATTTTGTGAGAGACAGAGAGAAAAGAGGAAAGGCTATATGGAGAAGAAGGTACCTTCGATGAGACCAAAATGGTGTCAAAAATGTCCTATATATAGCAAAAATATGAGCTTACGTGGTTGGACACAAGTTTAAGATTCCTTAACTCCTAATAACTTTTGCTTAATTAGATACATTTAATAATATTAACGCGTCTCTATCATAATTATGTTAAGGACAACGCGTTTGTGGGGCGAGTTTGGTGGAGCTTGGAAGTGCCTCTTATTTTCTCAATAGAAGAGCCCCCACTTGACTAATCAACATTATTTAGTACCATTTTAATAGTTAATTTGATTTTTTATTTCATGCTCTTTTTTTGGCTTGTATCTAATTAATTTCGGTTTTTGGAATTAAATATTATTAATTTATTTTTAAGTTCTTAAAAGACGTGTAACTATTGGATGCCTGCGTGTTGAAAGTTAAAATTTCTTCTCTCTTTTTTGTTTTTTTTTTCTTTTTAAGAAAAAAATTGGTCTACTTTCTCTTTCTTTTTTTTTTTTTGGCCAATTTTGATGAATTGGTCAGCTTTGTGTTGTTTGGCTTTCTTTGTCGTTTTTGGCTTCTCGGGTCAGCTTCGATGCTTCTAAGAATTAGAGAATTGCTGAGAAGTCGTACAATAGTGTAAATGTTTTAATGACTTTCCGTGTTGTTCATTAGTATAATAATCCATCAATACCGCAGACTCTAGAACGATCATAAAGTTCGTAGAAATTAAGTGACAGTTACCGGGAGAAAACGATTCAAGAACGATATCATGAGCTTTTCCAATATATTCTTCAACATTCCACGTTCCAACTTCCAAAGTAGTTACATCAGAATAGTAAATATGAAGAGAAAAGGAGAAAGGAAAAAAAAAATAGCGTGACTAATGAAAAGGAGTAGGAGTAGATGACACGTATGCACGTGCTTCTCTTAATCAGCTGCTTAAACTTTGCTTAATCTAATACTATGATTACTAAAAATATATATAAAACATTCCTATTATGTTACGGGTTCGTTTAGTTCGCTTATTTGAGTTTTCAATTCGAGTTGAGATGTGACTTTATGTGAGAGTTTTTTACTGTAATAAAAAAATTAAATGTGACTGTTTTTTAAAGCTTTGTACTGTAACAAAATTTAAATCGGTGAAATGAACAGGGCCATGTGTTTTAATGTACAATAATCCTTACATTTAATCATGCACAGTACTTAAATATTTTTATTTAAGTATATTTTTGCCAGTCTAAGTGTATTTTATTGAGAGAGCTCTGAAAATAGTTGGGTTACCACAACAGGGGCAACCATCCTAAAAAAAAAACCTCTTAAACTTAAATACCGTTTATTTCACCGATTCGAGTTTATAATTCGAGTTTTGTTACAGTAAAAAACTCTCAAAAATATTCACATCTAACTTTTTTTACTACAATAAAACGCTTTCATATAAAGTCACATCTCAACTCGAATTAAAAATTCAAATTAACAAACTAAACTAGTCCGTAGAGGCCAAAGACCAATTACTCAAGAGGTTGGAAACAGCATTACATGATCTGGGAAACCAATCAAAAGAAAGAGTAGAGAAATATTGTCTTAAACTAATACAAGACAAGAAGGTTGGAGTTGCAATCCATTCTTGACACTGATGGTAACCAAATTGAACTTGTAACTCACTTTTCATAATCGGTATCTTTTGCGACAAGAAAACAGGGATACAAGAGTCGAATGGAGTAGCTTTTTTATCTTTTACAGATTGAGTTTTCACAAATACAACTTCAGATATGTTCATACCGTTTTCATATATAATTTTGCCTAATAAAATTAAGACTCTATTCATTTCACGGATTTAAATTTAAAATTTAGTTTTTGTTACAGTAAAAAATTCTTAAAAACACTCATATCTAATTTTTTTACTACAGTTAAAAACTCTCATATCAAATCACATCTTAACTCGATTAAAAGGACTCAAAAACAAAAAAAAAATTAATTTCAAAGTTTGAGGTTATTATAAGGCAATTTCCAATTATTAGTTATTTTCAACAAACAACCCTGTTGTGAGCATTGAACATAGACTAGGTCAGCCTCCCTATGTGACTCCATGTAAACATGCTTGCACATCTCATCAAAGTCATGAAAGAACGAGGAAAGAGAGGAAAACCGATTCCAGAGAAATTGGAAGTGGAAAAATTGACTTTGACGTTTTTTTATTTTCCTTTTTCTTTTTCTTTTTATTTGATTTACAAGCTGTATTTCCACGTGTCCACTTTTGAGTGGGTGTAGTACTGCCTCAGCTTCAAAGGAAAGTCAGAGTCTTTCGGTGTGAAGGTACGAAGTCATCAAGGCAGCGGCTATTCGTTTGTTCATTTTTTTTTTTTATTTCGGTTGTTGTTTTTTATTAATTAATCTAAATTTAAGAATTTGATTACATAAATAAGAATAAAATATTAAAAGTATTTAAATAAATTATAAAGTGTTAAATTTTAATTAGATGATATTTGATAGTGAAATTTATTTTCTTATTCGAATCATAATTTATAATTCGTTACAGTATTTTTTTTAAAAAAAAATATACATAAATTAAAAATAATTCGAATCATATATAATTTAAATCCTCTGATTAAACGTCCTGATGACTCCAACAAATAACCGTCTAAAAAAATGGAACATTTGGTCATTAAAGTCATAGATGAGAACTTGCGAAGTTTCTTACACGCAATAACACCAAGTCACATCTCTTCAAAAAATAAATAAATAAATAAAATAACATCAAAGTCACACTCCTACACATAGAAAAAAAGAGGTTGGGTATAAATATGTAGAATTGATTTTTACCTTGACTAGTGAGTACATTATTACATCAAGAAATTGAGATTAACGTCCCTTTTCATAGAAGATAAAGAAATTAATTAGTACTCTATATGTCTAAACATTCATTCTTTAAGTCACAGAGCAAGAATTTAAGGTTAAAATTTTATTATCAATATTATATTAACATGTATATATATGTAACCCTTTTTATTTATTAAATGTAGAGAAGTATTAATTTAAAAGGGTCAAGTCTAATTTTTACACATACTTATTATATTAAAATTAAAACTATTATATTAAAAAAAAAAAAAAAGTAAAAAGCTAGGGGACATGGCGCCCCAACCCGGTCTGCATCACTGCTTTCAGAAAATATGCATCATATAAAATCTCAGCTATATTTATGTTGATTTTAGAAAAGGTCAATTAACATATCGCTTTAATTCGAATTCCAAAAAAAGGAAAAAAAAATTACTTAAGTGAATGATTGGTGGTTCTTTTGGCTAGAAACATTCACTTAGGTATTTTGATCATACAAATTCGACTTATTATAAATTCATTCGAGTGTGCACTGGAGCATTCATCGAATAAAAGTATATATCACCCCTCCTTGCTCGAAAAGGTAAAGAAATTTTTGGGAGAAAATTTACTTTTCTCCAATAGGAAAATTAGTAGGTATTGTAGGGTAAAATGTGGAATCTTAAATTAAATATTGTATGGGGTTAATATGTCATAAATAAGAGCATTAAATAATTAATGATAGCTCAGCTCTAGCTACTACATCAGCAGACAATTCTCTTAAGAGTAAACCGCTAGAAAGAAATGTCAAACATACGAAGGAGATCAACTATTCTGAAAAGACAAAGGACGACATGAGGTTCACCGTACCTGCAATCGAAGGCGAAGATGGTTTTGGGAGCATTTACGAAGTCAAGGCTACGAAAGGCAGGAGATTCACGAGATTAGCTCCGAGATTTGCTATTTGAAATTTGAATATATGAAATTTGAATAAAAGAATCGTCCTTATTGATTGTAATCTCTATTTTTTAGCAAACTTTCACAAAAGTAAGGGAAACATCTCCAAATTAAATAGGGAAACAAGCAGGGGTGATGATCAAATATATAAATAAGGGATTGTAGGTCAAAAAAGGTTGAAGACTCATTCTGAACATTAGTGCATGTAATTTCTCTAAATATAGTGAAATTTCTCACATCCCCATAATGGGCGTAGCTCTCCAATCGAGGATGAACCATTATAAATTTTATGTGTTCTTGTTTAAATTATGCTTTCAATTGTGTTTTAAATCATAAAATTCGCCCAAATCGTTTAGAAATTCGTTATTATTCTGTTCATAAATTTTCACCATCAACAGTAGGTATCAAAAAATACTCTACTCATTAGTCTAATTAAATTCACATATTGTTTCGGTTGAGGGTAAAATCATAACTCTTCTCACTGTGCATGTGTCAATTTTACTCAAAGAGTGTCGACTAGAGGAAGGGTATGACCTCAGAACGAAATCATTGTCTCCTATAAATAGGTTACTTATCTGATTTTTATCCCAGCTTCTCTCTCTTTCTCTCTCTAATTTCTCTCTCTAAATCTCTTCTCTTGTCTGTGAAACCCCAAGACCCTACAATAGGCATAGCCTACACAATAAAAATCATCAACCATTATAAATCTGTGTCTCTACTATTCTATTTACTTTTCTGCACTTTTGCACTCTCGTTCTAACCTCCGATCGACTCAAGAGCAATTGACCTGTAGTTCCCGTCAATGCCTAAAACATTTAATTATAGAATTAGCCTTCTACGGTTTCAAATCATCATCAAAATTAAGAGCATGTCATATTTAATAAATTGTGATAATTTAATAAAACTTGATTTAAATTTTACAATTAAAATTTATGTCTTACTCATAAATTATTTTTTAGTACTACTAAATTCTCCAAACAATTAAGGATCTTAAAATAAATAAATTCAACTAGAACATAAAAGAATTTTAAGGAGGTGGGAGGGATAAATTATTTTTTAGTATTACTAAATTCTTCAAACAATTAAGGATCTTAAAATAAATAAATTCAACTAGAACATAAAAGACTTTTAAAAGAACTATAATTAATTCTCTCCTTAATCAAAGGAGAGATTCTCGGGGGTGGAATTATTTTTTAGTACTACTAAATTCTCCAAACAATTAAGGATCTTAAAATAAATAAATTCAACTAGAACATAAAAGAATTTAAGAGAACCATAATTAATTATCTCCTTAATTGGTCCACGTTTTTTTTTTTCCTTTTTATCTTGTTTTTTCTTTTTAAAGTTTTTTTTCCTCCCTTATCTTTTTATTGCATCTTTTAATCTTTAACTTTTATATATTTTTAAATATATCTCTTTTAAATATTTTTTTACGGTTATTTAAAATATTTTTTTATTATCTTACTAAATTAATTTATTCTCAAACGTATCACTATATAAATATCTTGTGTATTATTCTTGTATATTTCAATTTCGATTGCAAAATAGTTTACATAAGTTGTATTCTTAAGTTTTTTTTTTTTTTGTCTTTTTTCACTATTTTTTACTTCAGATTTTTTTTCTTATTTTTTTATTTTTTTTCTTTTTTCTTTTTTTCTCTGGCCTTTATATATTTGTTATTTTAAATTAGCCACGCGATTTATGCGCGTTTCGAACTAGTAATAGTTGAAGAAAAGAATCACGAATGAATAGAAAGTAAAAGAGATAGTGTAGTACGTACATCTAGGAAGGAATTGATATGGTACACTGTACACATCATTATAGGAGACTTTTTAAAAAAATAAATAAATATAACAATTAAATAATATCAAGCATACAAAAGAAAATGCCATATTCCGGTTGGTTGGGTCTTCTATATGCAAATGTGCCCTAATAACGATTTGCAACTCATGAATCATCGGTGGTCCTGCTCTCTTCCTTCTTATGTACGGAGAAAGATTCAAATTATAATTTATAACTTGTTATAATATTTTTTTCATAAAAATATTCATAAATTAAAAATAATTATAATCACATTATTTTAATTTATCAACCCAAATCTTCAATCAGTTTATCTTCTTTTCTCAGCAAACAAAAAAAACAAAAAAAATAAAAATTAGTGTATCTTCTTTCTACGTGTCTTTCACCACTGTAATTATATATATATAACCACTGTAATTAATTTTATATATATATATATATGTATGTATAGCCAAATGCAAAGTGGCTTTTTCACTTGATTGTCTGAATTTGTGCCATTTGATATTTTGATTGTCAGAATAACTTGTAATTATGCAAAGTAATCGTCCTTTTGGCTCTTCTTAAATGCGACTGTTGTCATATTTGTCATTAATATCTGTCCCGCACAATTATTAACCACTGTACATGTATTAGTTGTTAACTTCAGGCAATATTTTAATCAACATAAGCTAAATATATCTAATGAGAGAGATGAAAGAAAAATACATGTCAAATCTCGTGAAGAAACATGCAATATGCCGATATTCCATGTTACATATCCAACTTAGTTATTTGTTTTTCTTATTAGCATGGTATGTTTCAATCTATATATAAAGTGTGTATTATGCATGCTTGGATTCATATAATTATACGTATATATACGTATATATATATATATCTGGAACCAGCTAATACAAGCACAAATTGATATCCACTAAGCATATATATGTAATAAGAATGAAGTTCAAATAAAATTAGGGCTCGTTAAATTTGGAAGTAAAGATGTTCTTTCTTCTTCTAGGTCACATATATCAAACTAAAGACTAATGAACAAGAAATTAAATGATAATTATGGGTGTTCATAGAATTCGTAAATTTGCTCAATCTGTTCTCTCCAACTAATCTGTCATATTGAATTAAATTGGGATTTTGAATTGGTAACGGATTGAGAAAATTTCAATCTAGTTAGGTTCTAAATTGGTTTGTAGATCCAACATTTCTAATTATTTATGATCCGAATTATTTATATATTATATATTTCAAAATATAATTACATATTCTTTATATTCATTTTATTAAGTTGTTAGTAATATGTATTTGGATAGATGTATAATTTTTTTTCAATGCCAATAGTAACAATGTCATGTGGTAATCCCTTTTTTTTAGACAACTCAACCCACTTGAGAATTCTAGAGCCTAGAATCATCATCCATGATTGAAAAAAAAATAAAAAATAAAAAAAATAAAAAAATAAAAAAATAACTAAAAATATCACTCAAGATGATAAAAAAAATAGTATATATGTCATTTCACTCAAAAATAAAAAATTGACATTGAATTAATAAAGAGAAAACAAAAGTCTAAATAATAAGTTTGTACAAAACCATAAATAAAAAAATAATAATAATAATAAAACCATGTACCTTTCTCTTTATAATTCAATCTTAAGCTCAATGATCCATGGATCTGGAAAACCCGATAGTTTGGGATTTGATTTGATTAGTTAGGAGAACTTTTGGATATGTAAGAGGTTGAAAAAACTAAATCCGTTAGTTTTAGTTGGATTACAGATTGACCTCTAATACATAGAATCTAATCCATGAACACCCTGACAATGATGGACGCGGTTCAACAATTAGGTGAAAGAGTAACTGTAATTTACAATATTGATGGATGCTTTAGAAAATAATAGGGATTTCAAAGAAAATTATCACTTTTATTAAGTAATTTTTCAGTAAAGGTTCTGAGTTTTGTTAGTTAGTAAAACTTTCGTTTTTAGAAATGATTAATCAAGGGTGCACCCATTTGTAGTTTAACATTTTGTTAAGTTGGTGGTTTATCAATGATTAACCAATTTGTATATTGGTAAATTAATAATGAATCAGTCTATCATTGATAAATCATTAGCATATCATTGATTAAAAATTGCAGATTTTATGAGGTGTGAAACTTCTTTTTACACTACAAAATCAGTTTCGGCAAAACATTTCGGAAATATCGAAAATATTAGTAAATATTGGTATCGTTAAATATGTGTAATTTGCAAGGAGGAAAATATCGATATGGTGCAAATATCAGTACTACAAGTTTACGGAAATTTCAAAAATATATATATCTATATAGCAAGAAATATTAGAAAAAATTACAAAATTGCATGAAAATGTATCTAATAATATATGATTGAATAAACATAAAAGAAGATCTATAACTAAAAAGTGTAGCAATTACCAATTTGATTTCTCAATACCTAAAAAAAGTTCTCCAATGCTCAAATATGGTTGAGATTTTATCTTGATTCATACAAAATTAGTGTCATGACATGTTATTTGAATAGTATTGAATATAGTTATGAATGCCAATTATAGGTTTGTTAATCTCTTTATGTTGTATCTTAATAAATGGAAAACTACAAATTCTTCCGAGATAAAGTAAACATCAAAAGACAAATACTCGATCATGTAGGCTAGGATATAATAAAATTAACAAAAAAATTTGCAACTGTTTGAGCATGGGTTAGGGTTAGGATTTGGGAATCAAATTTGAGGTTGATTTAGGGATTACTTGCGACGATCCTAACTACGTGGTTGTCACTTAAACATAATAATCATGTATTTACTTAAAAGACTTGAATTAATTAAATCAAAATAGCAGAATTATATATATATATATATATATATATTACAAAAGTAGATAAACTTAACTTTAATATTAACTAATAGATATTAGTTTTGAAAATATAAGAAGTTTCAGTTTTTTTAAATCCATACTGCATAAATATAATTAAAAGCTTAACATAACAAAATATAATACAGAATTATAATACGAGTAGTGTCTATTCCCCATTCTCCACACAGCTCGCCTGTTACTACGCACAGCCTATCATTTATTTTTCATAGGCTGCTTACCTACAATATAAATACATACTACGGTGAGTTTTTACTTAGTAAATAGGAACTATAACTCACTAATTAAGAATAGAATACTTAAGAGTATAGTAATAAATGCCTGAACCAATTATGCTCATTTATGAACTTGACTTATTTTTCTAATGGCCCTGCGTGTTCGTACCGAAATCTGCAAGCGATTAGTGGGTAGAGAGGGTTTATAACGTCCCCAACTATATCGTGATCCTAATTTAAGATAATTACCTCCTCAAGCACTAAATCCCCCCCTTAGGTCGAGAGGTTGGTACGACACTCCCTTAAACGTTCTTATTAGTCATACTGATCTTATTAATGAGCATGTGATATGGCATGACATAGTATACTATAATATAGAATATAAACATGTACTTAAAACATCTATAATATTTTAATTTAAAATTTATTCATTCTATAGGCAAGATTCTCACTACCTATCCAGTAATGGTTGGGATTCTAAGACTTACCAAGGTTAACTTCTATTGTTATATTCTATAAAGAAAACACATTGAGAGTATGAGTTTGACTTATTATAAACTAATCTGATTAGCTTAATTTATTTAGGAATTTATTCCTATACCTAGAAATATTTTCCTTCTTAAATAAGAATCATAAGACTTTCTTATATATTACAATGATTACTTAAATAATTCCTTATCATTAAATTTTCCTTTATTGCCTTGCTTAAACAGTCCTAGGTTGATCACTAGTCTATTAGTTAGTTATCTAAACCATAGACGATGTTTGAATTACCAATTCTTATTAATTTGTAAATTGGGCTCATAATAGTATTAAGGCCTACTTGGTCTAAAACATTACTAGATAGTAGATACTAGTGTGCCGGAATTAGGCTCAAAGGATTTTGGGGCTAATACGGGTGTTAGATCCGTACCTAGTGGCGTACGTTTTAGAAATTTTACGGAAAACCGCATTTTAAGCTAAGACTTTGAGTTTTACCGCTGGTCACCTCACTTTGACCTTAAAATTGGTGTCTAACGACACTTACAGATTATTTAAGAAAATTACCGTAATTTGTAAAATTTCTTAAAAATTCCTTTTTAGGCCTCATTTACTAAATCGTGTCTTAAACTTTCATTTTTTGTAAAACTTTAATTCGAACATTTCAGAAAACGTTTTATTTTAAAAATCAGAATAGTTTTTAAACCTTATCGGTTAAATTTATCTACTTTTCCTTAATTTGTAAATAGGAAAATAGTAGAAAATAGATCAATATGAAAAGCTTAAAAAAAATATGCTAATTTTTAGTTATAGAAATTAATAGGTCATAACTTGTCAAGTTATGGTTTATAACCAGATAAGTTATGGATAATTATGAATAATAACTTATTAAGTTATGGTTCATAATCAGATAAATTATGGACGAAAATAATAATTTAACCTATTTATTAACTTATGTAAACTATTGGTCTATTAATTTTAATTCATCTTAAATTTTGACATATTTTTCTCTTTCTCCCTTGTAAATAACTACACCTTAGAATCGAATTCTCAAAATCTGTACTTCACGAAACTTTTTCGTCTCACCAAGATCTAAACATTTTACGCTTTGCAAAAATTGAAGTTTCACCTCAAAATGGCCCGTTTTGTTAAAACAGTGGCTGAACGTAAGTTAAATTGAGCAAATTCAAAAACGGCCTGAAAACGCGTAGTAAAGTCGAAATTGTGATTTTTTTGTAGTTACGAAGATTCGTCCCTAACGTCGAAATCTTCAAAACACGTGAGTTGGAAATCCTGGAATTGACTTCTAAGGGGTCCAAAACATTAAAAACGTCCAAAATTAACAGTTTTTGCATAGTTTTTAAAAATTTTATGGCCAGTTTTGGAAAAATATTTAAAAATACATTTTAAAAGCAGAATTGAGATTTTTTACGGTCATGACAAAATGTTAAAAACATCGAGATCTACAACTTTTGTGAAATAGTATTTTTCTCAATTTAAATTCTAACAGCTTCGAATTTTAAATCAAAGTGGACTAAAAATTTTTAACAAAAACATAAACTTGGCAAACTCAAAATCTACACCATTTAGAAATGAACATGCAAAGCTTAAATCAAGACTTAACCATACTAAATAGCAACCATAGACCATAAAACACAAACTCAACATCATAGATCTACCATAAAACTCATTGCATGTGAAGATCTTGCCATAAAACACACATACACACCATAAAAATACAAACTTTGAAAAAAAACAAAAAAAAAAAAACAAAAAAACAAACAAACAAAACAAACAAATAAACTTTGCTCTTAAGAAGGAAATGATCAAACTTATGTACGGTGAATCTTAGAGAGAACGAAAGAAAAATGGTAAAATGAGAGAAAATTAAAGGAAAATGACCTTAAATGTTAAGTGGATCTTACCATTAATCTTCTTAAACTAACTTAATCAAACTTAAAATTAAGTTAATAAAGCTTAAAGTGGGCTGGTCAAACTTAGGAAAAGAACAGAATTTTTGACACCTCATTAAGCATATTAACCTACATCAAATTAAAGTCAAATATAGCCTAATCTTTGTCTCCCATTAATTCTTTCTTTAACATATTAAACTTATACTGACAGTAACTTCTAGATTAGTTATTAGAACAAATATTTTTTGACGGTTTTCAATCCATTGTTTAAAATTACAATCTAACAATATTTTCAAGAGAAATCGATACTGGTTTAGATTTTAAATCGCGTAGATGATTCAGACTGTTTCAAGAATTTAAATTTTACTTTAAAATACTTAAAATCTAAGTTTGACGTGCTTGTCTTAATTTTTCTGTAAAACATAGTAACCGACAGTGTCGATTCCCAAGCCTGACTTTACGGTTTTTTTTTAAACATGACTCGCGTAACTCCAATTTAACTATTTGGCAATTAAGAACTTAATTAAATGTTATAGTGTTTTTCAAAACATTGCTAACACCAAATTGTACTCAGAAATTCTTATAACTAGAATTTCAGGTCAAATTCGGATCAAAATTTCATCCGCATTAATACGCGGTGAGGGTTATCAATCGAGTTATAACATAACATAATTTTAACTTAAGAATTTTAGAATAATATTATTAATTTCATAAGCCCTCCATTATAAAAGATGTCATTATCTAGGAAAATTCTTGATTTAATTACATAAAGTATACTAATTAATTCCAAGATTTTCTCGATCATTACATTACGTTAAGGTTTTGATCTGATACTGATTTAGGGATTATTAGGATCAATTTGTACTATTAGTTCATCTGCAAAAAATTTTGTAAATAACATAAAGAAGTAGTAAACCCAAATTTTTGGGTTTTAATTTATTCTATAATAACAATATTTACCAGTAAATCTGAGATTTATCAGATGCCGGATTTAAAATTTACATTGATTTTTGAATTTTAATATATTTTGTAAACGGTATTTACCAGTAAATACAAAAATTTATTAGATATGAGATCTATAATTTATATTGATTTTTGGATTTTAATTTATTTTGTAAATATGGTACATACCAGTAAATACAGTATTTACCGGTAACTAAATTTTTGGATAAATACCATATTTATTGACTAGATTTTTAGATAACTACAGTATTCTCAGACACTTTTAGATTTTTAATAGAGTTAAAAACTAACATATTAAAATATGTTACTTATTATCTATTCTAAAAAAATTATGCTATAATATAGTAACCACCATCTTAAATATACGCTATTTCACAAATTCTCTCAAAATAAAAAATAAATAGAGAAAATTGTATAATTTACTTTTAAAAGTGTATTGATTTAAATTTTTACACATCATTCTTAATTAATGGTCACTAATCAAGAGTGATGAATAAAATTCAGACTCAATACATTTTTAAAGAATATGTCTCTTTTCCCCCATAAAAATAAGCCTAATGATTGGGCTACCCGGAGACTAAACATATCTAAATCCAACCCACCCAATTTCCCCTTCCACTTGTCGCTTGTAATATCTCGTCCCTCGTTGGAAGTCTCCATCCAAATAACCATGATCACAAAACGAACCCAGAAAGGAGGATAGATAAGTGGGACCCAGATTAAACGAAATCGTTGCCAACCTCACAATCCCATGCTCTGTACAAAACACCATCCAATCGAAATCAAAACAACAACAGAAGATCAATAACAAATTGAGCAAGAGAGAAAAAAGGGCTGGAAGGAAACCATTGAAGAACTAAATCAGAGATGGGCTTAACATCACTAATATCACCTTCCCAACACATATATTCAAGTTCTCGCTCAATCTCTCAACTGTCTCCTCTCCAACTATGCTTCTTCGGCTCCAAAGCCTTCCTCTCTTGCCCCACCAGCAGCAGCAGCAGCCTTGGCAGCAAGAGGAGGCCAGCGCACCTCAGCCTTGGCGTCCGATGCATGGCGGTGGCAGCGGAGGCCGAGACCAACAAGAGGAGTAGCTTCGAGATTCAGACGCTGACAGGCTGGCTGCTGAAGCAGGAACAAGCGGGTGTAATTGATGCCGAGCTTACCATTGTGATATCAAGCATTTCCATGGCTTGCAAGCAGATTGCGGCTCTTGTGCAGAGAGCAAGTATCTCCAACTTGACTGGAGTTCAAGGTGCTGTCAATGTCCAAGGAGAAGACCAGAAGAAACTTGATGTTGTCTCTAATGAGGTCTGCTTATATATATGGACTCTTTTATTGCACACGCACACACATATGCGTATGTATGTATATCAGGAAAAACATTATGCATGCAGTGGAAATTACATTTCTTTCCATCTTTGGAGCTTCAATGCTAATACATTTTAGAACAATGTTATAGGGCATCGGTGATACTGACAACCACCCATTAAAAAAATACGGATCGTTTAGAGACTCATAAATTGGACCCAACTTTTATAATTGATGGTGTTTCTAAGCATTTTTCTACATTTTAAATTCAATTACATGCGACACAATAATACTAGGACCCACATACATGGCAATATTTTAATATCTAAAAACAGGGAATTTATTTAGGATATATTTCTTTCAAGTGTCATTGCCCTTTTAATGATGGAAAATTAAATGTGAAGGCTAAGGTAAAGAAGGTATAAAACAGAGAGAAATGTGCTATTTGGAAAATTGGGGTTGAGCAGTCAAAAACCAATGAAATATGTCCAAGCATGAGGATTTAATTTTTGTATTTATAGGTGTTCTCCAATTGCCTGAGATCAAGTGGAAGAACAGGGATTATAGCATCTGAGGAAGAGGACGTACCAGTGGCTGTTGAGGAGAGTTACTCAGGCAACTACATAGTTGTGTTTGACCCGCTTGATGGTTCATCTAACATTGACGCTGCAGTTTCAACTGGATCAATCTTTGGAATATACAGCCCTAATGATGAGTGTCTCGCTGACATTGGCGACGATGCAACAGTAAGTCTATTTCTTTTCTCGTTGGTTTTTTAGTTTCTCCTTTATAAATGACGAAAAGGAGCAACTAACATCAGAATAAACTAAGACATCCCAATTAGATTGGCACCCTTAAATCCTTTCTCCCGCATCAAGCCCTAACTCAAATTTTTTGTTTCACCCTCTCGCTCACATCTTCTTCTTGTAACAAGTAGTGAATTTGGCTCAAACCCAAGACCAACGAAGGCGGGGAGAACACAAAATCCACTAGAATCCTCAGTTTTCATTTGATTCATAATGTTTAGCTAAGAAAACTCAAAACATTCAAGAACGTTATTTATAAAGTCTCATTTATTTTACCGATTCGAGTTTAATTATAATAAAAAAATTTAAAAAACAGTCACATTTAAAAAACAAATGTTCATCGATTGCATACCAACTTTAATGATTTGAGTAAATTATACCTTTAATTCAAAGGATGGACATTGTGGTCTTGTCAGCTTGGCACAACAGAACAAAGGTGTGTCGTGAACGTGTGCCAGCCGGGAAGCAACCTGCTCGCCGCGGGCTACTGCATGTACTCGAGCTCGGTGATCTTCGTCCTCACAATCGGGAAAGGAGTTTTTGCCTTCGCATTGGACCCGATGTACGGCGAATTCGTCTTGACACAGGAAAACGTCCAGATTCCAAAGGCGGGAAAGATTTACGCATTCAATGAAGGGAACTACCAGCTCTGGGATGACAAGCTGAAGAAGTACATTGATGATCTTAAGGACCCTGGCCCCAGTGGAAAGCCCTACTCGGCCAGATACATAGGAAGTTTGGTTGGGGACTTTCATCGAACACTTTTGTATGGCGGGATTTACGGGTACCCGAGAGACAAAAAGAGCAAGAATGGAAAGCTCAGGCTCTTGTATGAGTGTGCTCCTATGAGCTTTATAGTGGAACAAGCCGGTGGGAAAGGATCAGATGGGTACCAGAGAATACTCGACATTCAACCAGCTGAAGTGAGTAGAAAATACAAGAGACATTTTTATCAGTTTTAGCAGTTTTTACTTGGTGATTTTGACTAAGGGTGCGTTTGATAGATTATTCAGGATCATGATTCTAGATTTTAATTTAAAAATAATATTTATTTAAAGTGATTTTAAATCATGATTTAGAATCAATATTTAACTTGAATAATTCTAAATCATGATTTAAAATTAGATGTGATGTTTTAAATTAACTCAAATTATGATTTTAAAACCACCACCTTTTGATTTAATGTGATTCAAATCTCTAATTCTGAATTATAATTTTAAAATCATGATTTGAACTCAAAATTATGAATCATAATTCTGATTCTAAAATTATAAATCATAATTCTGATTTTAAAATTATAATTAAAATCACCTTAATTTAAATTTTCATAACAAAAGAAACATAATAGATTTTGTTTTATTATTATTTTGACAGATCCATCAGCGAGTTCCGCTTTACATTGGAAGCCAGGAAGAAGTGGAGAAACTGGAGAAGTATTTAGCTTGATTTGAAAGTGATAAGATGCAAAGAGAAAGAATAGTAGTTTTGATGATATTGTATTGAAATTTTTGCACTGAATTAGAATAAAACAAGTGTACTTCTTACCTGTATCTTATTCTTTTGTGATTATATTAGTTTTATAACGTGCTCTGTACATATTATCATATTAAAATACTTAAAATTTATTATTTACAAGAATAAAAAATTTATTTATATAATTATTTAGGATTTTTGAATTTATTTTAAAAATATATATATATATGTAAAAATAAAATTGATTAAAAAAAACTGAAGTAAGGGCATATTTAGAGAAAATAATTTTAACTAATTAAAATAAAATAGGAACACATATTAATCTCATAGAAGAAAAGTGAAGAACAATATATTTTAAGAACACATAAAAAATTAAAATGTAAACAATAAAAAATAAAGATAAAGAAGAAGAAGAGAGTAGATGATCTGTCACGTAATAAGCTTATAAAACAGAAGTTTAACTTTTTTACGTATTATTAACTTTTATATTCAAATTTTCTTTTCTTTTGTTTTTTTTTTAATTTTATTTTCATTTCTCCTTGAAGTGACCATCAGAGAATGCAGATGGCCCATGATAAGCACTTGTTTCTTAGAAGATCTGGAATAACTGCGGATGCTTGAAGTTTTTTGTTAGGCTTGACTTAGTCCCACATTGATTAGGAAGTAAAAGTGGGGTCTCTAAGGTCTATACAAGGAGCCAAGATTCAACAAAACAAAATGCTAAAGGGTTAAAGTGTTGTTCTTTTATAATAAAATTTAAAAAAATTGAAACTTAAGTTACAATTTTATTTAAGTTCACGTTTTTTTGAGTTCTAATTTTATTCAATTTTATTTAATTTTATTCAAGTTACAATTTTAACTCAAATTATAACTCAAATTTAATTTAAAAATTACACTCAAATCACACTCTAATCCTTAAGAAGAACTACATTTCAGTCTTCTCAATAAATAAACACAAATAACCTAGGCATTTACTGAATTACAAAATGTAATAAGAATAAGAAAAGGCAACATAAAAAAGAAGCAAAAAAAAATAGGGGAAAAAATAAAAAGGGGGACTAATCAAAATGGTGCATAAATGCAGTGCAGCTCGCTTCTTTTATATATATAGGATTTAAGATTTAGAATTTAAGATTAGAATATGACAGGACTTAGGATTTAAAATTTAAGATAGCATTTAGGATTAGGACAAAATAGAATTAAGGATTAGAATTACAATAAAAGTAAGAAAGGATAACATATGAAATTTTAAATGCTTAAAATGAAAAGGAAAAAATAGAAAAGAAAAAAGAAAACAAAAATCAAATATTCAAAATGATTGGTTTTGAACGACGATATATGAACAATGGAGCATTGATTGCTCTTTTATATATGTAGGATGTAAGATATGTGTACACAAAAAAGTTTGATATCTTTTTTTTTTTAATGAATAATATATTCTAAAACCTAAAAAGACAATACAAACACCAACTCATATACATAATTTTTACTATAGGTAACATGACACTAACAAATAATGAGTTTCATCAATAATAAACTCGAAAGAAGTTTATGGGACTCCACAAACGGAAATCACCCAAAACGATATACTAAAATTGAATACACTCTACGCATATGACTCTTTAACAAATTATTTACAATTAATGAAAAAATGTGATCAACCAATATTGAGAAACCTATAACACGAAGGCTACACAAAAATAAAATAAAAACATATTTTGCATACGAAAACACAACTAAATACTAAACAAACAAAATAGTAACCCTAAGAAAGCAAGCTAAAACTACTATTTTTACGAACTAAATGTGTGCATATATACATATATATATATATATATATGCACAAGTCAGAACATCAAAATCCAAGAAGCACGAGTCCTTTTAACACTAGTGAAGCAAAATGGTAAAAAAAAAAAAAAAAAAAAAAATCGCTACTTCATTCAAAACCTAATTGAAATTCTATAAATTCTCGAGTTTCAATTTTGGTCTTCATTGACAAAACTCTACATTTCAATTTAAAGAAACATACCCAAGCGTATGCACCATAAAACCACTCAATGCCTCTTCCATACCAAAATCTCCACAGGATAAGTCAAGACGAAAACTAAAGCGCCTAAAAATGTCTCATGATCAACAAGGACCACCTATTTTACCCTAGATTTGATCCAGCAATCATCTTCTTCGACGGGTCTTCGAATACCACCCTAAAATCAGTATCCGACGATAAACTTGTAGAAAAATGCAATATCTAATATAATATTGTTCTAAAAATAAATAAATACACTTTGTTTCTTAAATTTTGAATCGACTCCATGAATTAAGAAAATTATTAATTATGCTCACTTATAAAAAAAAAAAAAAATTATTAATAAATTAATCAAGAATTCAAGTACTTTTTGCCACTCACAAAAAAAAAAAAAAATATTTATTTCATCTGTAAAAGTAAAACATAAAACATCTATCAGAGCTACACCTTGTTTACAACAACTTCTTTGCTCCTTTGTTTTTAGTCGATATAGCATAAACAAACATTAAACCTTCGTTTATGGTCTACTAGTAATACATTAATTATTTAATAAGTAATAATTAATTACAAACTATTAATTCCGTAATATATATGTGTGCGCATATATATAAATATGTATTAATTATTTTTGTAGTTAATACATATGCAAAAACATAATCAAACAAAATTTCACTTTTTTATGCTAAAACAAATCTTAAATAAAAACAAAACAACCGGAATTTAAAAAATGATACGAGCACCATTCAAACACAACCATTTTGAAGCCCCTAATTAAGCCAAGTTTGGATAGCTTAAGAATCTTTCTTTTTTTTTTTTTTTTTTAAGGAGTCGAAATGGGAAATGGTTTAAAGTTTAGGATGTATAAATTTAAAAGTAAGTTCATTATTTTATTAATTTAAATTTAAAATTTAAATTTTATTATAATAAAATACTCTTAAAAATAATTATATTTAATTTTATTATTATAGTAAAAAATTTTAACATAACGCCGTATCTTAATTTATAAAGGGACCAATAAAAATTTATAAAACTCACACGCACTATTAAAAAAAAAAAAAGAAATAAGAAAAAAAAAGTGGCAAAAAAATGACAATCACACAACTGTCCAACTGTCACTGGCGCGATAAGCCGGGAAACACAAAAACAGAAAGTCAGAAGAAGATTTGTGAGAGTGAGAGACGAAAATGGTCCGTACAATTACATCCTCGTCTTCTCATCTCCTCTTCTCCGCCTCTCTTTCTTCCAATTCCCGTCTCTCTCCTCTCCATCTCCGCCGCTACCAACCGCGCACCAGCGCCAGATCCGGCGCCGCGCGACTCCGAGCAGTGAGCTCGGCGGAGACTCAGACGGCGAAGTCCAAAATCAGAGGAAAGGAAAAGGAGAAGGAGCAGTATTTCCAAGTCCAAAACCTAACGACATGGCTCTTGAGGCAAGAGCAAAGCGGACAAATCGACGCGGAGCTCACGATCGTCCTCTCTAGCATCTCCCTGGCCTGCAAGCAGATCGCCTCGCTGCTTCAGAGATCGAGCATCACTAATCTCACCGGCGCTCACGGCACCATTAATGTCCAAGGCGAAGATCAGAAGAAGCTTGACGTTATCTCCAACGAGGTCAGCAAATTTATGCGTAGTGTATCATATACTTAGATATATATATATATATATATATATGTAGTAAAATTCTTCTATCGCTCTATAAATTTGGTTATTTTGTTTGTTTTTCAAGTGTACTTGAGAAGAAAATATTTAGCTAAATTCTTGTATTAGCTTAATTGATATGCATATGTTCTCTAAAATATGCACATTTTCATCACTTAACCAAATGTTAATTTCAGCTTTCATAACGTGCTAACTATAGCATTACAAGAGTAAGTGGTCTTTAGTTGTGATTCCTGAATTATACGTGAATTCGTTTTGGTTTGGGCTTGTTTGACACCATGACCTATTCGTTTAAGTTATGAGAATTAGTAAACTAACAAAGTGGACATATATGTGAGCCAATCAAACAACAATTTGAGCTCAATCGTGTTAATTCTTGAATTTTTTTTAAACAGTTGTTCTGCAGCTGCCTGAGGTCCAGTGGTCGGACAGGGATAATAGCATCGGAGGAGGAAGATATACCTGTTGCAGTAGAAGAGACTTACTCAGGAAACTACATCGTGGTGTTTGATCCAATTGATGGCTCTGCCAACATCGACACCGCCTTAACTACAGGCTCCATCTTTGGCATATATGGCCCAGATAAGCAATGCCTCGTCGACCTTGATGATGACACAATGGTAATATTCCTCTAATTTGAACTTTTTATACATATGCATAGAGAGATCAAAGAAAAAGCAGTCGTTGAAGAACCCAATCTTCTGCCGTACCCTCATTGCTTGTGGTTTTCAATTCAAGCACATTGAAACAGAGGAAACTCTTGCGGTTGAATATCTCAGAAGAAAGTGTTCAAATTCCATTCAAGGCCAGAAGGTTGCTTTGGTAAATAACTTGGTCCAGCAGCATTCTCAAATAGAATTACATTTCCGCAGTGGGAAGGAGTCATTTTGCCAAGTTTTTATACCTTGTCATTACATAGGGCCCGTTCTTTTCTCAACTTCGAGTCAGAAAACTGAGTTGGAAAGTGAATTTTTTTTTCTTTTTTTGAGAAAAAAATACTATAGCAAAAAGTTTGAGTTGTGAAAAGAACGGAATTATAATGCTTCAATGTTTACCATCTTCTCTAAACTGAAACAACACAGCTAGATCAAGCAGCAGAGAGGTGCGTCGTCAGCGTTTGCCAGCCAGGTAGCAACTTGTTGGCTGCTGGCTATTGCCTGTATTCAAGCGCAATAGTATTCACTCTGTCTATAGGGAAGGGGGTGTTTGCATTCACCTTGGACCCCACTTATGGGGAATTTGTTTTGACACATGAAAACATTCAAATACCCAAAACGGGTAAAATTTATTCATTCAATGAAGGAAATTATGACTTATGGGATGACAAGCTGAAGAACTACCTTGACCATCTGAGGCAGCCAGGTGCAGATGGAAAGCCGTATTCTGGCCGTTATATAGGCTGCCTAGTTGGTGAAATCCACAGAATGTTGCTAAGAGGCGGTATCTATGGAAATCCCAACAACAACAAGAGCAAAAAAGGGAATCTAAGGCTATTGTATGAGTGTGCACCAATGAGCTATTTAGTTGAGCAAGCCGGTGGAAAGGCAACAGACGGTCGCCAGAAAATACTTGAGATTACTCCAACAGAGGTAATGGAAAAGGCCTCAATCTTAGATAATGTTTTAACTGCTATTACTTTGGTAACATTAGGCAACTTGAGAATGTTGGAAATTTGCAACCTAGTCCTAATAGTAGTCAATAATTTTAGAAAAGGATTTAATGAATCTCTTCATTTTTCTTTGGCAGGTTCACCAGCGCACACCAATTTTTATTGGAAGCCCAGAGGAAGTAGACAAATTACAGAAGTACTTGGCTTGAGAAAAATTTCTAATTCAGTTCTGGTTTTCATGCAACTACGTTTGATCATTTTGCTTCATTTTTTCACTTAAGAATTCTTTCAAGGAATTATGCTTTTGCATTCAATTGTAACATATAAACTCTCATATTCCAAATCTCAAGAGATACCATACCCAGTTAAGCAATATAAACCGTGTAATTGTAGAGAATGGAGTGGCATAAAATACGACATTTACAGCGGTCAGACTGCTTCGGGGCCTCAATCAAATCAAATGATAATAGAGAATAGAGATGAAATGAATCATAAATTAGCATTTAATCTTGAAGAATGTGTGAGTAGAGACATGCTATACCAAAACCAATATAGCTCCTGCCAATTGTTGCTTAGAATAGTTAGCTTATTTACATCTTTTCTGTTAAGTACAGGTACCATTGCATCCTAAGAGTTCTGTCAAATTCCAGTCAATTTGTTTGAGAACATGTCTGATCCGGAGGACTCCCTCGATTTTTCACTGCACCACCAAAAGCACCCAAACAAAACATTTTAGACCTTCAATTATGATGGAGAAAAGCATAACAAAAGACAAATTGAGTGGGATTATACCAGGGCTTATAATTTTGATGCATCTTGTTACAGATTTGACTGCTGTCAGAGAATCTGAGCCTGCAACAGTCAAAATTTTAGTCCTCTAACTATATAATAATAATAATAATAATAATAATAATAATAATAGAAATGTATAGCTAGAAAGGACCATTCTCACCACCTTGCACACTGGTGTCTTTCTGTGCAAGTACTTCAGTCACAGTTGATGAGAATTCTGACATAAGTTGGTTAGCTCCCATATCACCATCCATTGATTCAGGGGATGAACTATAACATGCCGTACAGAGAAGAATATCAGACAAGAGAATTGAATTGCAAAATCCTAATAAAATAATGAGACCATAGGAAAAGGCAGCAACTGAAACAAGACAAGTACCCTGCAGTAGTGTCCTTAGAAGCGTCTATGGCTGGTTGGCAGGAATAGCCCATTTCTTCACATTCAAAATCAAAATCGCGTAATATATCACTGAAAGAGATCGAATCTAAATTGGACAAATCAATGTCAAAAAGGTCTAGTTCCTTCTCAGACTCGGATGTTGAAATCTGATCAGCCATTGGTTGGTCCGAGTTCACATCAGAGCCATCAAAATCTAACCTTCCTTTTACATGATCCCTCTTAGCCTGCCTCTTCAAGTTTGTCTTGACTGGGGAGGAAGTGGAAACACAGTGGTTCCTTTCCAGGGAGTAAGCTATCTGTTTGAATGGGCTCACTGTCACCCTTTTGGATGAAATTACAGTGCATCGCGTTGTGGTGACCGCTTCAGGAGTATTATCATTACTAGTAGTGGAAAAAAACTCAAGAGGAGATATGGATTTATCACTTTGAGAGGAGTTTGCTCTTGGAGGTGTCGCGGGAACAGAAGTATTTGCTGAAATGGGCATTGAAGGCTGGTTGAACAGACACTTTGCCACGCTGGATCCATTTTGCAAAGACCCACCAACAGAATTGTTGGGTGACGAATCGGATGGAAAGGAGGGCTGGGCACTTTCTTGATTATGAGCTGCATCAAATGATTGTAAATTTAGGGACAAAGATACGAGAAGATAATAAAAGAAACAAAAAAAAGGAACAGAAACGATATCAGAACTTGCAAGGAATATTTACCTTTGTCGGCAAACGTTCTCGTAGAAGATTTGTTACGAGATCTCTTAGCCACTGGTGGAGCATCTGAAACAACTTTAGAGTCTTTCCTCTTGTTAATTGCGAGTGGATAACTTGTCATTGGCGACGAGAAATTCGTAAGTTGAGTATTGATGTTGGAAGGAGTTGAAACTGAATGAACAATAGGACCTTTGTACGCAGGCAAACCTGATGTATATAGCAAAAAGAAAACGAACATTCAGTAAGGCCATCAATTGAACTGTCATAATTTGTAAATGGAAGGAACACAAATCATGCAAATTTTATGCATTCGCATAATCCAAACGTATTGTTCATGTTGTTGCTTTTGCATGACTGTCAATTAGTTCAGACAAAAGGTATAGATTGTTAACTCGGCCCAAATTAACCGTGCAACTGCATAACAATTAACCAAGAAAAACTGAAAATTCAAACATAGCAGGCTTGCACAAACCCAATGAACTTGTCATTTCTAGTTTTGGAACCAATAATATGATGAACGGAAAATGGGCATTTTGGGTTTGTGGGTAACATTATCAAATGCCCATATGAACTCCTGCAATTAAGGTGATTGGTAAATGCTACACCTGCAGGGGATCCAGTAAACGGCTGCGACTGAGGAAGCGTAATTGCCGGATTCATTGCAACCGTAGGAACGGGAGGTGCAGGGGGGGTTCCGCTGACATTGTAAGCGTTCATGGCGTTCTGAAAACTCTGCAACAGCGTCTGTACCCGAGATTTTTCCTGCTCCAATCTCATCTTTTCTTGATCCACCATAACTTTTTGTTCTTTCAAACATATATAATCGTTCAAAATCGCCCCTAGACTCAGCAAGCTCTTCGGCGCCTGTCAAAATGATTTTTCTCTCAGTCCCCTTTACTATTTCACTTTAAATCGAATAAGAAAAAATTTTAAAAAAAAAAGTGTATAAGAAGATAAATCAAAACTAGTTGGCAAATTTGAGATTCCATATCACATAGCCCCAATCTTGTAATTAGGTCAATAGATCACATTTTCTCAGTCGCCAAACAAAATAGAAAAAGACCAAATCAGGCGCACATGTTGAGGAATTTCACTTACCTCTTGAGAGGAGGATTTGGAGAGGAGAGAAGAAGCTTCGGTTCTGAAGAGAGAGCGAGTTTCGGAGAAATTATTGTCGGAGAGATACCGATCGACGAGGAAGGCGACTTGGGTCGGAGTTACATTCCCTTTTCCGAAATTCTCCGCCTTCTTGTTGGCTTTGTTAGATTGCTTCCCCATTTTTCCTTTGTTTTCTTCAGAGACAAAAACAAGAGAAAATAGTTTGTAGAGAGCTGGAGATGATTGGTATTCTCAGAGAGGACTTAGAAATCTGAATCTGAAGAAGAAAAAGAAGAAAGAAAGAAATAAAATAGAGTCGGATCTGAAAGGAAAAGAGGAAAAATAGCGGGGAAGTGAAGGAGGGAAATGCATAAAAGAGAGGGAGGGAGGGAGGGAGCTGAGGAGGGGGAAAAACGCGGGAGGTTTTTGAAAAATTTTGGAGGAAAAATCATTTCGTTGTTTACTTGTTTTTAGCGGTTACCCGTTTTGTGCTTTTAAGTTTTAAGTTTTAACCATTTTGTGCTTTATGGGCCCACGTATAAAAAGTTGATGAAGTAGTAGAAAATAGATAATATAAAAAATTTAAGAAAATATATAGTTATTTTTAATTATAAAAATTAATATATCATAATTTGTTAAGTTATGATCCATAATAAATAAATTATGGATAAATTTGTCAAGTTATAATTCATAATCAGATAAGTTATAGATAAAAATCGTGAGTTATAGATAATAACTTGTCAAGTTATGGTTCATAAGCAGACAAATTATGGACAAAAATAGTAATTTAACCTATTTATTAACTTATGTAAACTATTGACTTATTAATTTTAATTCATCTCAAGTCTTGCTTATTTTCCTCTTTCTCCCTTAGAAATAAAAATAAAAAAATTACAGAAAATTACAGAATTTACCCTTAAAAACGTATGTGTCTAAATTTTTACTTTTTATTTTTTATTAATACCCTTTTACGACTATAGTTATTTAACTAAAAATGTTACAATTAAAAATAAATAGTAGAAATGCTGATTCATAAACTTTTAGGAGATATTTATCTCATTTTTCCCTATAAATAATCCAATTTTATTCTCTATATTTAGAATTTGTTTTTTATTTAACAATATCAATATGTCCATTTTTATGGTTATTGAGATAATATTACTTCAAATATACTATTTTGTATAGGTGGTTACGGGTGGACTTGAGATCCAAGGAGTTCTCGGGTTATTAATTCGACCTGATATATGAGATATCATCCTAGACGAGCCATGAGGTTCAGTCGCGGGGCTGAAAGAAACAAAGCCACTGTTTGGAATCGGTTTTAAAACCATTTTTCATGAAAATTGAGGCACCGAAAATGGAATTGATTTCTAAATCGCGTTTGGCTCATTAATGGAATTGAAAATGAGATTGGAAATGGTCTTTATTGTTTCTCTTATTTCCATTACTTTTTGAAAATGGTTTTTTATCGTTTTTCTTTTTTCATTTCTGTTTTCATCTCCCTCTCTCTCGTCTGCCATCACAATCAGCCACCGTCCGTCGACATCTGCCACCAAGCATCAACCAACCTATTCCTCGTTCCCCGAAATTCCCGTTTTCCTGGTGTTGTCGAAATTCTCGTCGACGCCCGCCACCAAGCGTCAACTCGAGATTCTGTTGTTGTTGATCTTGGCGATCTTGAGCCTATTCTCAGATTTGTTTTTCGCTAAGAGTCTAATCTCCATGGCCGCTTGCTTATGGTCCTCAATCGAATAGGACTCAAGGTCGGAGACGAGTTGTCAAACTACGTGGGTCTCGACTTCGAAAGTAGGCTGTAAGACCCAATGTTCGTGGGACCCATCATTCATGAGAAGGGGGTCCCAAACGACGGCTTAATGATCAATGCATGGGGTCTGAGTTTGGTGGTGAAGGCAAGGAGGCCTGGCGGCAGGTCGAGCACTAGTCCAAAGTTCAAAAACTAAAATCCATGATGGTGGGTCTTGATGTTTGCAGATGGGTGCGAGCCTTCACTTTGCAATCTTTTCCGGTGTTCACTGGTGGGTGTCGAGACTTCGCCGGTGGTTGGTTGCGAAACCCATCGAGGGGGTCACAACGGTCTCACGTGTGAGAAGATTAAGGGCGCAAAAGCGAGGGGTGAAGTTTGAGGATGGCGAGGGTGTGGGGGGCCAAGGTGTCGACGGCGACGGTGGGCGCAGTAAAGTCTGGTGGGAAACTAGTTTACTGGTGAGGGTTGGCTGATAAGCTCTATGGCAGTTTAAGTTTATCAGTGTTAGGGTGTTAGGGAGTTTCAGTTTTTCCTCATTTTGAAAACAATCTCAAAATAAAACTAACAAACGCATTTTTAAAAATAATTTCAAAATAAAAATGAAAACGTTTTCATTTTCATTTTCATATAAAAAATAAAATCATTTTAAAACAAGTTTTAAACGCACCCAAAGTGTGTGCTATCCTAGTGGAAAGAGCCAATTTGGGAAAGTTCAAACAAATATCTCAAACTATAGACGGGGCTTAGATAAGTTGGAAAAAGGCCCCCGGTGATGGAAATCCTAACGGATATCACATTTAACCTTACTTAAATTGATTATCGTTATTAAGTGTAGTGGAAGTAAGGATCGTTCCCATAAAATATTGTGTTTAATCAATAAGTTATTAATTTTATTAAATGAAAATATAAATAATTAACTAAACTAAATAAAATAAAATAAAATAAACTTGAAATAAATAAAGAAGAAAACAAAATATATAATAAAACAACGGTCAAATGATCAATCTCCACAATTAGAGAATGAAATCATAATGAATATGTAATATTATCACCAATTTTCTATCAAAACTACCAACCGTAGATAGTAACAAGCTCTGTTGCCCCAATCTTTTCTTAGTTTGTCGTTAAGCAAAACAAGCTCTTCACTTAATCCCTTTACCTCAAACAACCTATAATAAGCTCTTTAGATTTAATTCAAAGTAAGCATTACGATGAGAAAGATAGGTTGATCTAAGCAATAAACACACATGCTCGAACTATTTAATCTAAGTCATGTTCTTTATGCAATTATACGAAAGCTTGACTACAATCAATAATCACAATTGCTACTAATGATTAGGAAATCAAGACAATTATGGATTAAGACTCCTAATCTAGCAATAGAAAATTCTCAAGTCCCATATGGTTGCATACCCAAATAAAATAAGAACATAATCATGAAAATATTTATGGAAGAACATAGACACAACCCTAACCTCGGATTTAACCTAGATCACCTCCTAACCCTAGCCCTATTTGAGGAAGATAACAATAGTTTGAGCACAAATCCATCATTTGATGAGATTAATTCGTTTGGTACGATGATTTAAATCAGGGTGATTCTAATCATGATTCTAAAACTAAAACCATGATTCATGATTTTGGATTCAAATAATGATTCTGAAACTATGATTCATAATCAGGGATTTGAATCACCTTAAATCAAAAGAAATGTGATTTTAGAATCATGATTTGAGATAGTTTAAAACATCACATCAAATTTTGAATCATGATTCAGAATCACTTTAAACAAACACTAGACGTTTGGTTCATAGATTAGAACCATGTGATTAGAATATTTTCGATTTACGTGCATTTTTTATGAGATAAAATACTGCAACGAACCACGAACCATGATTCAAATCAGGAAACAAATCTAAGTACCAAACATCATAATTCTAAACCATTGACTGGCAGAAATATATAGACTAATGTTAAAAGGATAAAAATAAAAAATAAAAAAGTTGGCTCTATTTTAGAAAGCATTTTTAAAATTACCTTAATTCAAGTTATCAATCTGTCCATTTTAAATTATCAAAGAGTTGGGTTGCAGGCCATTCCTGACTAACAGCTTTAAGTGCATGGTCTAAAAAAGAAAAAGATTAGTCAAGTCACTCTTTGAATATATTGTTTTAAAATTTTTAGCCTTATTATTCATTAATACCTTTTTAATTAATATAATTTTTTAATTAAAAATTATTAATTAAGAATAAAAATTATTAATTATTAATTATTAATTAAAAATAAAGAGTGAAAATTTAAGATTTATTATCTTTAAAAGATATTCATCTTCCTTTTACCTTTAAAAAAAAAAAAAAGGAAAAAATGCCCAAGCCCATGACAACGGCCATCATCCAAGAGCACGAGCGATGGAGCACTGTAAGAAGGACGACTTATCCAAACATCTAGATGTGCCTGTACGTACTCACGTACAAAAATAAAAAAGGCGTCGTCTTGTTCGTTCTCTCGGATCACCAACGACAACAATTAACGAACACAGCACAGAAAAATCCTCTGTAAAAAAAGATGGCGCAAGGGCTTCTTCTATGGAGTCCTTGCCATTTCCATTCCCAGTCCCTTCGCTTCCTTCCACTCACATCCCACAGAACTCGCAGAAACACTCCGCCACTCTCACTGTCCATCTCTGCGACTCTTGAATCCGCAAACGATACCGCCCAAGAGCTCAGCGCCAGAGAGAGAAGACGTCTCAGAAACGAGAGGAGAGAGAGCAAAGCTGGCACCAACTGGAGGGAGAAAGTGGAGGAGAGGCTTCTGAAGAAGCCCAAGAAGAGATACGTCTCTTGGACGGAGGAGCTCAACCTCGATAAACTCGCCAATCTGGGCACACAGTGGTGGGTCGTCCGGGTTTCTCGGGTCAGGCAACAGGAGAGTGCTGAACTCATCGCTCGTTTGCTCGCTAGGAACTTTCCTCACGTCCCCTTTAAGGTTTTGTCTTCGAATTCCCAATTTCTTTTGCTTTCTGGGTTTGTTATCAAATTCGATTTCTTTTTCATCAATGGCGGATTTGTACTTGCTAATAAGCATACGACAATTCGAATTAAACTTTGCTTAAATTAAACTTTTAAATGAAATTGAACACCAACGATAACAATTGGAATTCATTGCTTCTTTGCTACTTGGAACCTTCCCCATGTCCCTTTTAAGGTTATTTAATTTTTACTCGAATGCTTTACTTTTCTGGGTTCGTTTTCAAATTCAGTTTCATTGTTATGAATCACAGATGGTGTAGAATGTTGTAAGCTAGTAGACCTATGAAGTTCGTTATTTAAATTTGGATGATTTTATATGCTTTAAATTCAATGTAATAAAATGGAATTGTGATGACAACTATTGGAACTCTTTCCTTGTTTGCTAGCTAATAACTTCCCTCATCTTCCTTTTAACGCTGTTGAAATTTGGGGTTTGTTCTTGAGATCAGTTTCGTTGTAATCACAAATTATAGAATATACATTTACTTCAAATTTGTAAGTAGTCATGATTTAAATCTGGGTGATTTCATAATCTTTAATTCATTGCACTAAGAGAAATAAATTGTGGTGCTAAATTTATTTTTATTTTTTATTTTGTTTGCATGCTGCAATTAGAATAGTGGGTTTGATAAAAACGGTTTGCATTTGACATGAGAAGTCATCCAGGACTGAACTGGAATCCATTCTGGCTTTCGTTTTGTGAGACTGAGTGATGTTCTCTATTTGCTTTACTTGGGAGGATTATTATTTGTTAGTTCAAATGAACCTTTAGTAGTATGAGGATTTGGATTGAGAAAGTAGTAAGCCAGTGGGCAATAGTTAGCCTTCATAAACACACGATAAGTTTGAGTGCAAAAATAAAAATAACACACACAATGTGAAGAGTATGTCACTTCAGCAAATGGCATGTTATGTGACCTAAATGCTTATAGTCGATGATTCATGAAACCATCCGCAATGAAGTGAAATAAGTTAAGTAACAGTGCGTTCAGGCTCTTTTTCTAGGACTGGCTATCGAGTACTGAAGAACTTTTACTCAAATTTACAAGCACAAATTACTTTTTGTTTCTGAAGCGCCTGATGAAGTAACTCTTATATTAGACAGATAGATAAATAGCCTTTTGAGGCCAAAGTTATATATTCTGATTGTTGTATGACATGATGGGTCATTTTCATTCAAATTTGCAACCTGCTTGTAGATACTGATACTGATAATTCTAAAAGCCATATACTTTGACTTATTATCTTATTGTTATTTTTCAGGTGTATGTTCCTGCTGTCCAGGTGAAGAGAAGATTGAAAAATGGCTCTATTTCAGTGAAACCAAAGTATCTATTTCCAGGGAGTGTCTTCTTAAATTGTGTAATGAACAAGGAGATCCATGACTTCATAAGAGAGTGCGATGGAGTTGGAGGATTTGTTGGTTCCAAGGTTGGAAATACGTGAGTATTTATTTCTTGCAATTAATCTTCCCTTTTGAATTCATCACAACAGTTAACTATAATGACATTCTATCATGTTTAATGCCGCCTTATATTTGAAAGAAAGCAAAAGTATCAGTAGTCTGTATTTTACAAATGTTATGTGTGTAATTATAAGAATTAAACTCTGTCCACCCTAGTGGTTTTACTTGAAGACATAAAACTTAGTTATTTAAAGCCATGGTATGGAGAAAACCAAGTTAGTTAATCTCAAGAGTTAACCTGATTGATAATAAGGTACTATAACAACTTTCTTTAACAATTTTGTGCCAGCATATGACAATTTTTAGATTCTCTTTGGCGAGGGAGATTATGTAGTTGCTAATGTCGAAGCTATCTTGAAGTGAATGTACTGTTCGCATACTATAAAAAATTTCTACTTTTTACTATCCTTAAAAGAAAAATATCTTTTGATATGCACAGAAAAAGACAGATCAACAAGCCTAGGCCAGTAGACGAGATTGATATGGAAGCAATTTTCAAACAAGCAAAAGAAGAGCAAAAAACACATGAAAAAGAGTTTGAGGAAGAGCAAAAACAAGAAGGGACACTCGTCTCTGGAAAGTCCAAAGTGGAGGAGGCTCAGTTGGATTCCAATGGTGCTGGAAATTCTAGTATGGATTTGAAACCAAAACGACGATCTATAAAGAATGGTCCCAAGCTTGCTCCAGGTTCTACTGTCCGAGTTGTATCTGGGACTTTTTCAGAATTTGAAGGAAGTCTGAAAAAGGTCAATCGCAAATTAGGAAAGGTTAGTGATGCAGTACTTCAAGTTAAGGGAAGACAGGAAAAGAAAACTGTTTTCCAAGTCTAACATATTAATTTAATGCCAAAGCTGAAATTCAATTACAATAAGATCTACTTATATTGGTAGTCCTATATACTAAAGTAACCCCTTGAGATTTAAAAAATATGGATCAAGTAACAATAATTATACTAAGGAACCTTGGAGTTGAACTCAGAAGGATAGAAAATGAATAAATAAGCCCAACACATATTCTGCACCTTCTGAGGTTTATAAGAAACCCCTTCCCACCCATACTCAAAACAAGTACAGAGGCTATCACTACTATACCGATCACTTTGCTATGTATTTTTTTTTTCAAATACATATATATCACACACATACTGATGGAGATTAGATTAGGGATATTCTAATATTTAAATTTGATCTTAGGATCATGTTTATTTATTTTATTATTTTTAAATTTATTTATGTTTATCTACTCTCGTGATTCTTCTTCTCTTCTTGATTCTATTTCTCCCTCGTAGTCTGTTCTTCTCTCACTAATTCTGTATCTATTCTCTAATTCTACATGGTCCTACATCACATACCCATGGGGGGTGCTGATTGGATTGGTCATTTCTTTAGCTTTGCTCCCACAAACTGGGGTTCAAACAACCTCATGGGCACCTGCATGACAAAAGTAGTTTTATGCCCCTAAAGATTGTAGGGTTTGGTGGAAGGCTTCATTTTTTTACTCTAGCTCACAAAGTGAGTTCCGGTGATTTTTGGGTATAAAAAAAAAAAAAAAATACACATACATATGTCACACACATTATTCAACTTCGAAGAGGTCACTCTGAGAATAACATGCCCGCATGCAATTTGAACAATCTAAAAGGCTGTAATGCCTTGACACTAAAAGTTTATATGACCAAAACTCTTTGTGCGTATGTCTTAACTGAGATTAATGTTGAAAATTTGGTGTTGTTTCAGGCAACCGTGGGATTTACAATATTTGGGAAAGAGAGCTTAGTAGATCTAGATCTCAATGAAATTATTGTGGAGACAAAGTGATGTAAATATGTTTCGTTGAAATCATTATTGATTGGTAAGCACCCGTGCTTTCATCTCCTTGCTAGATATTTCTTGCTTCTTTTAACATGGAAATGTGGCGCTTTACAAGTAATAGCATGTTTTCTAATTAAGTAGATCAATACCTCAATATTAGTAAGGGACTAAAAGCATATTCACTAGTTCCTGATGTAGGTTCTCATGTGTATAAGCGGTTGACAATACAAGCACTTGTGGAGGATAAATATAAATCTATCACTAACTTAACTGAATCTTAATGCAAGTTTATAGGAATTGAGGTCTATACAGTCCAGTGGACTTCCAGTCTCTAAAGTCCAAAGACTTGTAAATGTTCTTCATCATATTCTTGGACCTTTTTTTGATAATTAATATTCTTGGACCTTTATGCATGTCAAGTTTTACCCACTTTCTCTTCCATTTGCTGCCGTTTATGCTTCTGCATTATTTGAAACCAAACCAGAATTTTACAGAAGCATAAAAGGCAAATGGACGTGAACGTGGATGAAATTTGACTTGCATAAGACTATGCGTGCTACAATGTAATTATCAATCTTGGCGTTCCTCCTTGTAGTTGATTTTAAGCTTTTCGGTCGGTTGATAATCTCACTTTGCTCTTATTGTTTTGGGCTTCACTTGGCTGCCAAAAGCGTAGTAGCCTTGACAGAGAGAAGGCTTATGGCCACATTTACGTTGTTTTTGGATGCAAAATAAGTACCTGTTTACATGCAGCGGAAATTGGTATTTTGACTGAACAGGGGTGATCCATCAACATTTTGTTTCCATTTAAGGTATTTTAAGATTCTAATGGCATGTTTACTTATCCGTAAATTGGGGTGGACATAAATCAGAGTGGACAAGATTCAGAGTGAACATGAATTGGAGTCATAATAAGTTTACTTAGGTTTGAAGAATCGGAATCGAAATCAATCATAATCCCATTTATGCGTTTACTTACACTCAGAATCAGAATAAACTGTTATAAATTTACTTACCCTTTTAATAGATTTTTGTATGTTGAACTTTAGAAAAAAAAAAAAAAAATTGTATATTATGCTAACTATTTTAATATTAGGATAACTAATTAGTAATTAGATTTTTTTTAATCACACCTAGATTTTTTTTTAATTAGTAATTAGAAATTGTAATGGTCTGAATCTTCACAAATCCTTGAAATGATGTTGTGCAATGAAGGGGTAAAATATGGTTTGATCACAGTGTCAACAAATGAACACAAGATAAATAAATAATAAATAAACTTGCGATTCAATAAAAAAGAAACGCAGTGATTTATGTTATTGACTCCCCTTGAAGAGAAGAGGGATGCTCTTAGTTGTTGTGGATGCAATGTTGTGTTTTGAGGAGAAGAAAATATCAGAGAAAGTAAGCAAAGAGATACGAGAGGCGTGAAAATAAATTATGACATTTTCAATTTTTTACTTTTTACTTTTCTATTTACAAATGTTAGTAGAATTGAGGGTAAAATTGTAATTCATATTTATTATCAGGATTGAGATTGTCAATCCGGTGGGAGTAGAAGGAGTGTCAATCTCATTTCTCAACTCTAAATTAGTGAGGGACCCACACATTTTTACTTATATTCCAAGATAAAAATGGGTAAGTAAACATAGGATTAATTTTGATTTCTAATTTTCATTCCCCACTCCTCATAATAAATATGCCATAAACTTAGGCCCTGTTTATTTTGCTGATTCAAGTTTAGAATTCAAGTTTCGTTACAGTAAAAAGCTCTCACAAACAGTTACATCTAACTTTTTTGCTACAGTAAAAAGTTATAACATAAAATCACATCTCAACTCGAATTAAAAATTTGAATCAACAAACTAAACGGACTCTTAATCATGCTTACCAGCTACCATTCAACGGAAGAAGGAGAAGATAAGCGATCGAAAATCGGAATGGGAAAGCCAGGACGGCATTTCTTTAAACTTGGGCTAACTCATCTCATTCGTTGGTTTGCTATCTGATGTAAAAGCATTGATCTTTTCAGTGTTTTCTTACTTTGATAAAATTAAAGGTTGTCTCCATTGGAGGAGAATATATATTTTTTATATATAAATTAAGGTTTTTCTAGGTTTGTTGGTTGTATAGTTGTATATAAAGTTAAGCAATACATTTAAATAATGCCAAAAAAAAAGGTAGGCCGAGGCTGTATTGGCTAGGCAGAAGTAAAGCAGGGTTTTAGATCTTTGACCACTAAAACGCCATCTCCTTTCTTAGAAAATGCGTTTTACAGTTTTGGATTTGCCCCGAAGACGATGCTTTTTTTCTTTTCTTTTTCTTTTTCTTTTTTTTTTTCTTTTTTTTTTAGATGAAAATTCTCGGAAGTAGCTTCTTCTTGTTTAGCTGGTTTTGGTTAAGCATACTAAACCTTAAGAATGGAACATAGTGCTTTTTATTTATTTTTGATACAGAGAAGTGGATTTTGGAACTTTAGAGACCTTAATACTAACACTGTTAATTTTATTCGTTGTTTAAATAATAATATATTATATTAATGTAGTCCATGTGTTAGTCAAACAGTAAACGTAGTATAAAGTGATAAAAAGATGATAGATACTGGCATTTCTTAAACATTAATTTCATTTAACCAAAAAAACAGCACTTTTTTCTTAAGGACTTAATCATAAATAAACATCACCTTTTTTATTTTTTGGTTGGAAATTAACATTGTTAACTGCAATAGTAATGTAACGCGCACATCCCGTTTATTTCACCGATTCGAGTTTAGAATTTGAGTTTTGTTATAGCATAAAGTTTTCAGAAACAATCACATCTAATTTTTTTACTATCGTAAAAAATTTTCACATAAAATTACATCTCAACCCGAATCAAAATTTAAATAAGTGAACTAACGTACCCTAACTAATCTCATGACATGAGATGTGATGGCTTTCGGTTTTCTCAAGCTTGTATGAAAAATTGAATTTGCTCTCTCTTTAGTTTGTGTTTCTTAAATAATTAAGAATATTATGTTTATGGACCCTAGGTAAGATTTAAGTCGGTAATTAATTACCCATTTGCAGTAAACCAATCAGATTTTGGAAAAACACCAAACAAGCGTGGGTGCAGTGCAGTGCACCACACTCACACACAGTTTGCTTGCTTGTTGACTATGGAGTTAAAGTTAATGCAGAGAGAATCTTTTGTAATCTTTTTAAGCATAGCCGACCAGAGTCTTTGAGAACTTAAATAGCTTATACCATTTTATTCTTTTTAGATACTTACCAAATGACTCATTGGTTCTCTTATTTATTTATTTATTTATTTATTTATTCATCAATATTTTGAATTGGTAGCAATAAATAGCATTTGCCTCTACCCAGCCTATTGGTGGTCCAAACAATATTCAAGGCATACCAATTAAATATCCCTTCCAGCAAGTTCAATAAAGGTCTTCCGAGTACTACACATACAAATCATATTTACTCTTGAGCAATAAATTGAAATAATAAATAAGAGAAAAAAGAAGGGTTCTTCTTCGAGGTACATTTCTTAGAGTCTGTTAGGGAGAGCTTTCTAAAAGTTATTTTTGGCTTATTTTATTCTAAAAAATGCTTCTAAAAATGTTTATAGATAATTTATCAAAAGTGTTTTGACTTTTCAGAAGAGCTTCCAATTAAAATTATAAATTGTGTCTTTTAAAAAAACACTTTTAAATAGACTTTGAAACTTATACTAAAATTTAATTAAGGTATTATAAACTTAATTCTAACACTTTTATTACTTATTTGAAAATTTAAAAATCATTTTAACATATTAAGCTCTTTATTCTAAATACTTATTGAAAAGTCACAGTTTTTACTTCTCTTTTTTTACTGGTTAAAAGCAAAAGTAAAAACTCTGCTAAACGATCTAGTCAAAATTACAGCAGAATAAAAAATATAAAGAAAAGACAATTTTTAATACAAATTTAATGACTAAATAACCGAGCTTTACGAGTAGTTTGTTTTCCGGATCCTACCATAGAAATTTCTAAAAAATAAATGTTTTTCTTTTCTTCGTTTTACATGATGGCACACGCCATTGGAATATGGATATTCTGGGTTCTCTCGTCTTATGATGTTCAAAGATAGATAAACAAACCAGCTGTCATAAAATGTGGCTCTTTCTTAACCTGAGCAGTTAAAACTTCTATAGGTCAGGCATTTCCATGTGTTCAGGTTTTAGCACATGAAAGTTACAAACACCAAGCATGTATACTTCTTCATGAACCAAAATAATTCTAATTCATATACTATGGCTATAAAGGGTAGTTATCACTTGTTTTTCCTTCTCATACATATATATATATATACACATATATATATACACATATTTATATATTAGAGAAAAGAGATGCTTCAAGTATGGCTAGGCTATCTTGTGATGCACGTCTTTCACCCATAAAAGGCAAAACGAAACAGATCAGAAGAATACCAATAGTATGCTTTCAAACACCTGTAAATAAACCAAAGAAGCTTGTTTGTGACCAGCATTTGAATTTTGTCTTATGTTGTGAAAATTTGCTTGTGGAGATGGATGGAGAACAGATAAGTATGGAATCTTTATAAGAAGCAAAAGGCCAACAACAAACATAAGTACTCTTTCTTCTTTTCACTTCTTTTTTACACCACTTAACAGATCACAAGCTAATAGAAGTTTCAGAAATTAAATGCCATTTGGGGTCCATTGCATTCACGTTAGAAATAGAGAGGCAGGTGAGAAACTACCAAATGGCTGGGACCCACATCCCAGAATTGTTGAGATTGTGTCACGAATCATACCCCTTGAAGGGTTTTTATTAATATTCAGCAGTGTTTTATTGGTGATGCTTGTTCAATCAATGCAACAGCAGAGAACACAGGCATATGCAGGGCTGAGTCCTGTATTAATTAGATTTTCAAAGTGCTGATCGCATTGAATTATACCAACCCAAAACCCTTTTGTATTTATTGCTCTTCAATGGCACCCTCTGTTTTAGTTAGAATCAACAGCACATCCTCTTTACTCGAGACGTACACATGCATGTTGGCATTCGATCAATCTCACTCCCAAATCCTCCATTGCAAACAAACTACGGCCACCAAACAGATGTTTCATAGCCTTTTCTTTTACAACATAGACCTCGCCAATATGGAGGAAAGACTTTCACCGGTAAACATCAGTTTCTGATCGTTGAATGTAATTAAAATTATATCAAACTAAAAATATATGCAGAATAAATAATTTTTTATATAAATCTGAAGGTTGAAAAGTAAAAAATTGTCGATAGTTTTTTTTGTTTACTCCTACCAGAAAAACTCTACATGAAGAATGTAACTTCAACCTAACAAAACCTACATTATATTTGTTATGAAAAAAAGAAAAATCCAAAATTATATTTTGAAAATTCTTAGGTAGGGTATGAAAAAAAAAAATACTACTATTGGCGAGAAACAACTAATCTTTCCTTTGTCAAGTTAAACTGTCTTCTTTTTTATTATTTTGAATTTCATTTTGATTATAGTCTAAGTCAAAGTTTTATCTCATCGACTTTATCATAAAATTCTTATTATTTTTTTTTTGAGAGTTTCTCTTGTAAGATTAGAAAGAATGAACTACTTCTAATTTTTTATTTTCTAACCGTTAAATTTGCATCAGAAATTAATTATTTTATATGCTTTTTCTATCTCATATGATTTAAACAGATCAAACGGTACCAGAAAAAGTCTCTTTTTTTATGATATTATTTGGTATGTCGGTGTATTAGTAAGTTAAATCTTTCTAACCATAAAATCTGTGTACTTTTTTTATTTTTATATATTTTTATGCAGATCTAATGTTTAAAAAATTTTATCTGTTAGTATATTAACATATCAGAAAAAATCCTGTTTTCTTAGCTATAATATTGTGGACTACTTCTTTTACAATTGTAGCCATTGAGTCATAATTTGACAACAACTGCTCTAGTTTGATGTAAACCGTTGGGCAGCCTCTTTTACCTTTTTATCACTAAGCTACAAGCCTACAACTAATGAAATTACTTGGTGTATAATAATATGTTGCATTTCTTTTTTTTTTTTTTTTTTTGAACTTGGTGTATGCATTTGGTCTAATTTTTTAACGAATAAACTTTACTATAATATTCTACCGAGAAGCATGCGCTTTATAGTTTTTTGTTTTTTTTTGTTTTTTTTTTTTTTTTTTTTTTTTTTTTTTTGAAAAGGGTTTCGCTAAAGTAGAGAACAGCCTATGTTTGGTTTTTGTCAAACAGTTGCTGCACGACTCACACTATGGTCCCCTAACGAAATCCTCTTCTTTTCTCAGTTATCTCTATCATCCTCATCCCAAACCCAACTCCATAAACCTTTTTGAAAACAAAAATAAGGAGCTTTTTTAGGATTAAAAAAAAAATTATAAATAATTTTTTATTTTTAATCGTTAAATTTATATTAAAAATATATGTATTTATATATTATTTTAATTTTATTTTATTTAAATTAGATTTAATGATTATAAGTTAACATTATTAATAAAACTGTCTTATAAGAAAATCGTGAATAATTTACCAAAAAGAAAATAAAGTGAAAAGGGCACTACATAGTGGGAATCCCATTAAAAAAAAAAAAACCTGCACTCTTTACCTATTCTGCACAGCTGTCATTCTTGAGCCAAAGTGATTAGATTAGAGTGGATGAACATTTTGGTAGTCACTATATCATTGCTCTAATTTTAAGGCTCTGGTTGGACACCTGTAAGTTCTCTGCATTTAATGAAATTTATGAATGCCCACCCCAGGTTTTACTTATTTGCATTCATATCCTACCATGAATTATATATGATGTAACTTTATTAAAAGTTTGATTTAAATTTTTAATTTGAGTTGAGATGTGATTTTATATAATAATTTTTTATTATAATAAAAAAATTAAATATGATAATTTATGAGAGTTTTTTATTAGATTAAAATTTAAATTGTAAATTTAAGGGAGTGAAATGAACCAGAAAATGTTTTCACCAACATTACCAACCACTTTCTTTTATTGCCGACTCCTCTTTATTACCTCTTTTAACTTGTCATGGCCTCTCCAAACTGTAATTTCCTTCAACTCTGTTAAAACGGGTGGATATTTCATGGTAGATTCATATTAAAATCATATCATTTTATATACCAACAAAAATGAATAATAATGTTTTAGAATTTAATAAAGATTGACTGTCCATAATTGTGATACTCATATTTTTCTAAACCTTGTCAAAAATTTCTCCTTTTTTTGTCTTTTGAAACCGTCCACTTTTAGGAGACGTTTGGTTCATGAATTAGAATTATTTTTTATTTACGTGTATTTTTATAAGAAAAAGTACTGTAATGAGCCACAAATTATGATTCGAATCATGACACGAATCTCCCTTTTGAACGCCCCCTTATTGTTTTTGTTTCTAGACGTGTTTTATATGTTCACATGATCATGCTCAATAGTTCCTCGACAAAGAGCTAATGATATCAAACATAAAACTATTGGTCTCCATACTCAAGTTTCGTGTGTCCATACCCCCAAGTTTTTGTTTTCCCCCAAAATAATTGTTGTACATGTGCCTAAGCTTCACGTGTTATATGCAAGTAAAAAGAAAAAAAAATAATTCCTTAAATAAGGAATTGTTAGTACTTGAGAATTTTATTTTTAACCTAGTAACCTATCTACCAACCAAACTTATGTTTAATGTTATTTTAAAGAAAAATCTTATTATAACATGGATAATTTTATTTTGAAAAAAAAATTATTTGTTATAGAATAAAAAAAAAATGATAGATTGTGAATCATTATTTATAGTAATTTTGAATAGCAAAAACAGTTTTGTAAAAGCAAACTATGATGGCCTACTTAAAAAATTCTTACTAGTGGACAATAGTTCTTTGAATTTGTTGAAGAAAAAATAGGATTTACCAAAACTTCTTTTTTTTTTTTTTTTTTTTTAAAAAAAAGAAGCAATTACTAACCACCTTTTTGTTGTTGTTGTAAATTTTAAGAACCTAAAAGCAATCTCCAAAATAATGCCAAAGGCCACAGGTCTTTAACAGAAAGTGCTTCTCCAATATCACCTTAGTTATTTGTTGCCAAGTGAAACACACAAATGTTAATAATTATTATAATCTTATGAAATTACACGGCGACTTGATAGCATAGTAAAATCTTTGCTTCAACAAGAAGGGATTTTTCAATAGTATGAGGTATACTTTCACTTTGTAGTTAATGAATTAAATAAAATAAAAAGAGGGAAAATTTTATGACAAGAGTGTAAAAATATATTACTAGTGAAATATAATTTTGAATTATCATATCACGTTTGAGTCATATTAAAATTAAAAAAAAATGACAAATGAACGAAATTGATTAAAATATGACAATTAAAAGTGGTGTCTTAGTCGTAACGTATTTTCACACTCCTCAAAAATTCCCAGAATAAATAAATAAATAAAAAAGAGGGAAAAATGTAGATGGCATATAAAATGAAAAGGAAGCTCACCATATAATTAAGTGGGGATATTCATGAATTATCCCTTAAAACAAATAAAAAAGAATTGTGGTATTCATCACTTAAAGATAAATAAAAAATAAAAAATAAATCTAGTGGTATTCATGAATCTAGAAAGCAAGGGTACATATGAAAATATAGAAAAGTACAAGTGCATGGTAGCAAAAACTCTTTATTATATTTCCCACTCAGCAACCACTGGGAGAAAGTGAATGAATAGAAAGGTTTTTTTTTTTTTTTTTTTTTGCAGAACCGAAGTGGACGTATTTAATTTTCACAACCTCCAAGCCAACCTCCCCAAATATTCTTTACTTTCTTCCCAATGCTCTCTCTTTTCTCCTTTTTCTCTCAAACCCTATGACATTAAAATTTCACCTTCAGAAGAATATATGCAAATGGGGTTCTTGCTAAAACTCTAAGTAAAGAGATCTTCCCACTTACCACAAAACCCAGATTCAGTTCCAACCCATTTCTGGCCATGGCTGCATTATCCATTTCCAGTAACTTTTCAGCTTTTTTTCTCATCACCATTTTCTTCTATGGAACTTCTTCTGCGGGCTCAACTTCCTCATTTTCCTTCCCACAGTCTGCCAAAGATCTTAAATTTGAGTCCCGCGTTGCTTTCTATGGAGATTCAAAGGTCGTAAATGGCGGGTCTGCCGTTCAACTCGCAAGTTCCGGGAGAGTCATCTATAAGAAACCCATCAAGCTTGTTGAAGGTAAGCCTCAGAAATTGGTCTCCTTTGCGACCAACTTTTCATTCTCTCTTTCCCAAGGAGATGGGAATGGTTTGGCCTTTGTTATGCTTCCAAGTGATTTTGATGTCAACAAGTTCTATAATGGCTCATTTGGGCTTGTCCCAATGGGATTGGAAAAGGGCAAATTTAAGATTGTTAAAGTTAAGTTTAGTACTGTGAATGATGTTAAGAATGATGGTTTGGTGAAAATACATGCGGGAATTGATGTGGATGGTTTGGTCCCAACAAAAGTGAGAAATACTTCAACCATAGATTTGGCTCTAAATAATGGGAAAAAGTCATATGCTTGGGTTGACTATGAAGCTGGCTCAAAAAGATTGGAAGTTCGGTTGAGCCAATCTGGTTCTGTCAAACCATCTGACCCTTTATTTTGGTACCCAATTGACTTGTCCAGAATGTGGGGAAATGAAGAAGCTTTGGTGGGTTTCTTTAGTTTTTCAAATTCAAGCTCTTCTCAATCGTGTTTAATCTACTCTTGGAGCTTTTTGCAAAGACATGTTCCCCAATGGATGCATTCTGAGCCGTTGGATCCAAAGGCCTTTGGTGAGAACTCAAACCCTGTCAAAGCTGAGAAGAGGAAAGATTGCTTTATTAAAGTTCTTGCTTCTTTGATTTTTGGGGTTGCTTGTGGAGCTTTAATGGCGTTCACAGTGTTGTATTTGTGGACCATATTTGGTAGTAAACGTCCTGTGGTGCCAGAAGAGTATGTTGGGAAACCTGTGGATTTTGAGTACGAGAAAGTCAAAGTAGTTGTAGATAATAAGACCGTCGAAGATGGTAAGCAGTAGAGATGGATGTCTGGTGATGGGAGAGATCTATTATTTATTATGTTTTTTTTTTTTTTGGTGCTGTAAATCAGTGTCTCTTTTTCTTTTTTCTCTTCTTTCTCCTTGTATTATGATATGGTTTTATTGTTGCATTGACTCGTTGTAATCTGAAAATGAATATGTCAAGAATGTAGCAGTAGGTTTTGTTGAATAGTCTCCTCTGTTTGGAGCACTTGGATTCCACTTTGAACTGAAGAAATGAAATATTCTAAGTGTTTAATCCTCTACTTCAATTAGAGCCTTGTGATAATTTCTTGAACTACTTATGGTTTTTTTTAATGTCCCTCTAGTAAGTGGTCTCTCCGACATAACATAACAACTATTGAATGTAATATTAATATTGGAGAGATACAACATAGTTTTAAAGAAGTGTAACATTAACATTGACACTGTTGGAGAGATTTAATACTAAAGTATGTAATCATCTAGAGACTATTTCACTTTTAATATTAATCGTACGTTTAATAACTGTCATATTACGTTTTTTATATCTACATATTATTTAATATTAAGAAATAATTACACAGAATGCCTACTTTTAAAGCCTTCAATCTAAAAATACCCACTTATATACAATATTACAAAAATGTCTATTTCTATATAATAAGACACATCTAATGTCGGATATACCCCTATTTGTTAATTTAATCGTGTTCTTTGTATGGTTATTTTTTTCATTACATAGGCTGATTTTTCTAATAATATATTACTTTTGGACTTTCCTTGTATGGTTTTTTCATTATAATTCATTATTTTCCATAATGATGCGTCACTAAGATAATGAAAATGAGTGTTTTTTTATTTGTTGTTTTGTTTATGAGAGGTTCTTCATAATATTTACCATATTTTTACATTTTTTAACATAATAATTTCGTGCATTTTGATCGTTTCGGATTCTTTGCATACTTTGTATGGATTCGTTTTTCATAATGATATATAATCATTAAGATAATGAAAATGCAACTTTTTATTTGATGTTTTATTTTCTGTAGCTTATTTTGTGCAGACTTATTTGGTTTTTATTTTTTAAAAAAAAATTAAGTAGGTGTTTTTTTTATTTGTTAAAAAAAATTTCTATTTCTTAAAATAATTAGATTTCATTAAATTTAATTGTTTGCTTTTTTTATTTAAATCTAAATATTCATTATGTTATCTTTGTTGATTTATTAGTTTTTTCTCTTTTTTCATTAGGTGGGGATATAAACGACTTTATATGTATGACAGTAGGTATTTTTATAAATAAATTTTTAGAGTCAAAATGCTCTAAATAGACATTTTTGTAAACAACCCTTAAGAATCCTTAATCCAGAATCCTTAATCCTTAATGTTAATCCTTAGGGTCCGTTTGGTTGGGGGATTCGTCCCCCGATTCGAATCATGATTCGTGGTTCGCTACAATATTTTCTCTCACAAAAAATACACGTAAATCGAAAAATAATTCAAATCACATGATTCGAATCCCTGAACCAAACGGACCCTTAATGATTTTTATACACAATGAAGAGTAATGGAATCCTTAACCCATTAAAAAGCCCACTAGAGGGCGCTGTAGAAAAAGCCAAAGTTTATTTAACTTTTTTGAAAACAAAAGGTTGATATAATGAGACTTGTTGTTTATGTTGCCTTGATTTTTTTTTTTTTATTTACTTTTTCTTTATTTGTGACAGATACAAGTTACCAACCAAATTCATCAAGTCTTGACATTGCCGAATTAGTAGGGCAGATGTTGCTGACACTTCAACCTTATAAAACCTTCTTAGCTTTAACGTTTGAGATTATAAACCTTCTATGCGGCAACTGCAAGCCTTCTTTCTTGCTTGGTTTACCTTTTGCGTGGAAAGAATGGCAAGTGTCATATCATTTTCAAAGACAAAATAACCAGAAAAAATCGCTATAAGACAATATTTACAGATGTTTCTATGAATAGTTAGTTTACGATATAAGAGAAAAGACATGTATATGTGATACTAGATATTAGATATATGAACTAAAGATATATCTAATTTGCTCCACTATTATTGTGAATTTATATAGGGATTCCAAAGAAAGATCTTTTTGTTTCGTCTGTAATTTTAAATTTAATATTGAATGAATTTAAATCACAATTTTCGTCTGTAATTTTGAATTTAATATTAAATGAATTTAAATTGCAAAAAAGAACAAAGAATGATTCAGAAGAAAAGAAAAAAATTACGAATTCACAAAATTACGGGAATAAGAACTAAAAAAAAGAAATATCAAACTAATTCTAATAAAAATATAGTGCTTCAATAAAATGAATAAACATAATGTCATAATTCTGCTCAATATTCTGGTTATTCAAAAGAAAAAAAGAGCATTTTTCATTATTATCGCGCTCTATGTATCATTGACGGTCTGTGGACAAGTTGAAAAGAGTACTTGTTACGGAAAATGGTTGGCGGGATGAATGAAAAAAGAGGAAAAAAAAAACATTTTCCAAATTGCAAAATAGATTTGACTATAGTGAGTGCTTAGTAATTTTAATTATTGTAATTAATTAATAAAAGCCATATTGACCAGCAATTTTTGATATTCGCAGAAAGACATGTCCAATGCACGATAAACGTGAAAAATCGACGAATGAACGAAAACCTTTGACGATAATACGACGATATAGATCCAATCAACATAGTAGGAAGAAATATTATACGACGATATAATAGGGAACAATCTTTCCACAATCCTACATTCTTGTCTTTTACATAGAAATATCACCACCAAAGCAAAAAGAGCAAACTTCAATTGAAATTACGGCCTAGAGCTACCGAAAACCATCCATCGCCTTGCCAGAGACCGGCAACTGGAAGTTGCGGTAATTTTCACATCAATTTTTAACTTGAACAACTTCAGACTTCATTAGCTTCCTCCTCCTCTTCCTCGTCATAGTAATCATCCTCCTCAGCTGTGGCATCCTGGTACTGCTGGTACTCAGAAACAAGATCGTTCATGTTGCTTTCAGCCTCAGTGAACTCCATCTCATCCATGCCCTCCCCTGTGTACCAATGCAAGAAAGCCTTCCTCCTGAACATAGCTGTGAACTGCTCGCTCACGCGGCGGAACATCTCCTGAATGGATGTGGAGTTCCCAATGAAAGTTGAAGCCATTTTCAAGCCAGTGGGTGGGATGTCACAGACAGTGGACTTGACATTGTTGGGAATCCACTCAACGAAGTAAGAGGAGTTCTTGTTCTGGACATTGATCATCTGCTCATCAACTTCCTTGGTGCTCATCTTTCCTCTGAACATGGCTGAAGCAGTGAGGTAACGTCCGTGCCGGGGGTCAGCAGCACACATCATGTTCTTCGCATCCCACATTTGCTGGGTAAGCTCAGGGACAGTGAGGGCCCTGTACTGCTGAGAACCACGGGAGGTAAGTGGGGCAAAACCCACCATGAAAAAGTGGAGACGGGGGAAGGGGATAAGGTTGACAGCAAGCTTTCGAAGGTCAGAGTTGAGTTGTCCAGGAAATCTCAAACAGCATGTTACTCCAGACATAGTTGCAGAGATCAAGTGGTTAAGATCACCGACTGCACAAAAAATACCACAAGAATCAACAATCATAACCCTGGATGCAAGGACTAGTAAACTTCAAAAGAAGTCAAGAGCAACTAAGAACAAAATGTTTAAATCACCGACACAAAAATTCAAGAGCAAATAATAAAGTCCCACAAGCAACAATAAAATGTCTTCTATCACAAACACAAATTCAAACACAGGTCCAACAAACAGATAAAATAAAATAAATAACAAACAAAGCTCAAAAGTTGTCAGAAACACCAAACCAAAGACCAAGATAGACAAACAAAGCAAAACAATCAACTGAAGATTAATCTGCATATACTACTTACAACAAAAGGAGCACATCTATTAATTTTCATCTGAATAAAACCCCTACTCACTTTTTGCACAAAGTAGTAATCAATTGCAAATTTTTGAATACAGAAAGTCCAACAATATACCACAAGCATCATTAATCAATAATAATTTGCATATGCTGCTACAACAATAGGAGCGCATCTATCACTTTGGATCTGACTAAAATCCCTTCATTTTTTGAAGAGAGTAGAAATGCATTTCAGATTTCTGGATCAAGATAAATCAAAGCAACAACGCATATGCTGTTCGAGATCTAAGGATATTTTTATACATTTCAGAATTCAAGTATCAAATGAACAAAAATCGGGACAGATATCTCCCATAAACAAAAACCCTAACCCTAGATCTGATTAATATGAAAGCAAATACTTACAGCTTGGAGTGGTGAGTTTGAGTGTACGGAAGCAAATGTCGTAGAGAGCTTCATTGTCAAGAACCATGCACTCGTCTGCGTTCTCAACAAGTTGATGAACAGACAAGGTCGCATTGTACGGCTCAACGACAGTGTCGGACACCTTCGGCGACGGGAACACCGAGAAAGTGAGCATCATCCGGTCAGGATATTCCTCTCGGATCTTGGAGATCAAGAGAGTACCCATACCAGATCCGGTTCCTCCTCCAAGAGAGTGACAAACCTGAAAACCTGAAAGCCAAAAATCGAAACATCAGAAACCAAAAAATAAACAAAAAGGAAAAAATCGACAGAGACATTTCGACAAACACCTTGAAGGCAATCGCAGTTCTCGGCCTCCTTACGAACGACATCGAGAACAGAGTCGATCAACTCGGCTCCCTCAGTGTAGTGACCCTTGGCCCAGTTGTTTCCGGCGCCGGACTGGCCGAAGACGAAGTTGTCAGGCCTGAAGATCTGACCGTAGAGACCAGATCTGATGCTGTCCATGGTTCCAGGCTCCAGATCCATGAGAACAGCCCTGGGGACGAACCTTCCGCAACTGGCCTCGTTGTAGTAGACATTGATTCTCTCCAGTTGGAGCTCGGAGTCGCCATTATACTTTCCGGTGGAGTCGATGCCGTGCTCGGCGCAGACGACTTCCCAGAACTTGGCTCCGATCTGGTTGCCGCATTGGCCTCCCTGGATGTGAAGAATCTCACGCATTTTCTCTCTCGGATCTAGAGGAGATACGAAGCTAGGGTTTCAGAGAGAGAGAAGAGAGAGAGAGAGAGAGAGAGTAAAGTGACAATGAGGGAAATGAATTGGGGGAAAACGAGTGGGGACGGTGGGATCTTTTTTATAGAAAAGTGGGTTCAAACGGCTCTCGCGTTTTTCAAAATAGAGAGAGAGAGAGAGAGATATATTTATATATTTTATTGTTTTTATTTTTGGGGTTTGAAAAATAGTGAAAATGCGTTGTGATGTAGAAAACGGATGGAAGAAGAGCGGTTAGATTTGGGCTGCAAAAGCGGAAGTTTTTCTTGTCACAAACAATTTTTTGAAATTCAAATTTTCATTTTTTGCGAGCCTGCTTGCTTAGCTGTAGTCATGTACTGTACAGGTCACTGTGACCAATGATTCCAAAACAGCCACTGTGTAGGTTGGTTTTCTTTTTTTCTCTTCTGTTTCCTTTTTTTTTTTTTTCTTTTTTGTTTCTTTCCTGACCAGAAATATTAAAAGTAAGAAAAGGACAGAACAACCAGAAATATGGATAACTAGGCTGGCAGACAAAGGGGTAAACTCGTCTTTTCATCTTAGTTTTACTATTTTCTTTTTGCGTTTGAAAAATCTTCCAAAACGGTGTTTCGGGGGGTGGGCCCTGTGGGGTTTATCTTTCTTGACTCTATTCCTCCCCCAACCTTTACCTTCTTTGCAGATTGGTCCTCGAAATTTGTATCCTTCCGCTATGGGTTCTCAAAATTTTTTCTTGGCATTTAGGGCACGTTTGGTAAGAGGAAGAGATGTAGGGAGGGAGGGAGGGAGGGAGGAGAAGGGAAGCAGAAAGAGGAAGAGTCACGATCTCTTGTGTTTAGTTGAAGGATAAGAAGAAAAGAGAGCCTCTCTCTAGCGGGCCCACTATTTTACATTTCTTTATGGAATGATTCATATAATCTATTATTAAAGTTTGAAAAAATTATTTTATCCTTAAAAATATTTATTATATAAATTAATAATAATTAATATAATTAAATATTAATATAATCTTATAATTTTAATATTATTATATATTATAGTGTATTATACATAATATTATATAATATATAATTATAATTTTTTTATATAATATATTATAATATAATATAATTGTAATTTTTAATTATATTATAACTGAAATATTAATATTTTTTATGTAATATTATGATATGTTTTATAATATTGTAATTATATTAACCATTTTAATAATATTATTATATTATATATCATAGTTATATAAAATGTTATTTAATAATAGTTTTATTGTATTATATTAAATATAATAATAATTATACATTATAATTATATATATTATATTATAGGATAAGATAATAATCCTTATTTTTAATTTTTTTTAGCTATTATTTTAATAATATTATTATATTCTATATTATAATATATAATAATATTTTTATTATAATAAATATATATTATATTGTAATTATATATATTATATTATAGTATAATATAATATAGTCACAATTTTTAACTATCTTTAGCAATTCAACCTCATAATTTACCAAACGTTATTAAATTGATTTTAAAACCAGCACAGCTACTATAATTATAGTTTACGAGACACTCATCTGCTTTTTGTAATAGCTGCTTGTTCTTTCAGCACAGTTAAAAGTATTTTTTTTTTCAAAATCTACAGCACTACCAAACTAGCCATTGTCAAGTTGATCTCTTACTATCAGGGGTGAGCACGTTTAGAGCAGTTATTCTCAACAATCTTTTACCAAACCATAAATTGTAGTTAAACTATGGTCGAAAAAAAGTAATTACACATAATGCGACACTAAACAAACAAGCATAAAAAGTTTATCAGTTTTTTGTTGGTTGCCGAATCGAATTCGGCGGCAGAAACGCAGCGGAAAGGCGGATCGTGTATGACAAAAATTTTCATAAAACTTTTGAGATACTCTATAGATTATATTAATTTATGCACCAATAAATTAATCTCATTAATTTATAAGATTCAAAGATCAACCGAAAAAAAATACCTTGTAGCCGACTCGGATGATATCTTGATTTTCTTTGACCACGAACAGTCCTAGCTCCAAGCTTTGTGTTTAGAACACCAAAGTCTTCCACGTCAATTCCTTGATTCCACGTAGACGTGTGTGTGGGCACACGTGAGACAAAACGGTTTCTAAAACACTCGAATTTCCACAAACACCAACGCATGCACGATGTGGAATTTTTTGGAGAAAAATATTTTCTCTCTCTTAGCTATGAGAAATTTCGGCCACACTAGGGAAACTAGGGCTGAAAGTGTTTCAAAAAATTGTCTCACAATTTTTCATTTATCTCATATTTAAAGAGAAGAAGTCAAACTTCAAAATAGGATCAAATCCTTATCTCCAATTTTGAATTTTGGAACAAAAATCCCTTCCCCCTTATCCCTTTGATGGCCGGCCACCCTAGGGTTTTATCCCTTTGTGTGTGGCACCTAAATAAGATAAGGAAGGAAGATATTTTATCCATTATCCAGTAGTTCAATTTTAATTCAAATTCAAATTCGAATTTAAGTCAAACTTAAATTAATTTGAATTCTAAATTAAACAACTAATCAAATAAGTTTAAATGGATAAAACTAGATATGTTCAAATTCAAATTTAAATAATCTCATTATTTAAATAATAATTAATTCTCAATTAATTATTCTTCGAGTATTTAATTTTAGAATTCCGTAATTCTAAAATTCCCATTTTGCCCTTTGTGTCTGGTAGAATTACAAGGACGACGCGGGGACTAATAGACCTATAATTCTGAGCTCCAATAAAATTAATAATTAATTAAACACTTTAATTAATTAATTAATTCTATTAATTCCAATAGTTACTCCACTATAAACTTGGAATTGCACTCTCGGAATTATAGACATTAATTACTTCTAAACGGTGAAGTGTCCATTTGATATAGTCATTGCATATAGATCAATCCTCCATAAATAATTCATAATTAGAGTCAGGTAGAATCCGTTAACCTCTCTAATTACATCTTTATCCTTGAGTATCATTGATTCTCTAATAGATAGTGATTCATAAAACACATTCATGAACCAGAGCGCTCTTACTAATCCAAGTACCGAATCAACACTCAAGAGAATTATTTATCTGCTTCTTTCTCAAGAAGGAATGGATTCCATCTCGTATAATAACATTCTCAGCTACCTATTTCATTATGTCTCCAAAATACAAGGAATAAGATTCAGAGTCTCAGAATCCGTACCGAGTAAATCAAAAGACATAAATCCATAAATAGGAGTTTGTTAAGAACTCAGGATTAAGATCATCTATATATGACCATCAGTAGACTCAATTAGAATTTCTATGCTTAACGGAAATTATTAGAAATTCATATTGTGTCTGCGTCCATGTTCCACATAATCTCATTATGCGAAATACACTCATTCAATATCTCGCCATATTAACAGTGCAGATAACACCGTTCCATTCTAAATGGGAATGACATGTATTTATAATGTTTTAATTAAAGATTCTGAACTTTAATTAAATTCATTATGAACAATTACTTTTGATTATTATCCTTAAACATTATCCTCTCGTATATAAAACTTATATACCATGTTTAAGGTTACATAAATAATCAAGGAATTTTATTTGATATTCATAAAATATTCATAAATATATGCACATAAAATGATGAATAAACTATTTTATTAAATAAATAATAAATATCCTTTTACATCTCATGCTTTCAGGACACTATTCCCAACATTTTTTACATCTAAGTGCATGGTTTCTTTTTTCCTTAGAAAAGCTGAGTTTTATCTTACAAGGAAAAAAAGAAATAATTTAAATTAGTGGCACAAATGAACGTACTTATAAGTGTATAACAATTATTTAAAAAAATCACCGTAATAAAAAATACAAAGTGTGGTTTAGTTAATCGTGATCTTAAAAATTTTCAAAATCACAAACCAAATTAAACCGTACGGTTAAGTACTAATTAACTAAATTACGAAGTAAAAAGAATCACACCGCATCTCACGGTGTGTAGTGATTTGGGTGGTTATATGGTTAGTCAGTTATTGTGTTGACTCCTACTTACTCTCAAACTCAATAAGAGCTTGCTTATTATGGCTTTGCCACCATTTTCATGGTCCTCACTCCTTAATACACTTTCCATCAATATAGGAAAATGGAAAGGTACTCTTTTTTTTTTTTTTTTTTTAAATCAATTCGTTCTACATGGCCAAAACTAGGGACTGGATTTAGGTTTTTGTTTGATAACATAGTAAATCGATTGAAATTTTATTGTGTTTTAGGCCCTTAGCAATGGTTTGATGTTTAATGATGAATTGTTGTGAACCTTTGGAAAAATAAAATCGTTTTAGGGTTTATTTTGGTTTGTGCCATCATAGCGAAGGAATAGTAGACTTTTGGCTCCTATGGAGTGAACAGTTGGGCTAGGTTGCGCTCACAGACACCATGATTTTGGCAAAGTGATGGCAGCTGACTTGCGATGGGGTGATAGAGTCGGCACTCTCATGAGGGGTTGAAGGCGGCAAAGGGCCAGAGCCAGTGACGACAAGTCGGCAACATCTTTTTCTTTGGTGTCATCTCTTTTTATTTTAACATTATTATGTGGTTATTTCAATAATCTTGGCCGAAAACTTATGATCAATGACCTTTTCTGTTCAAAATTTTAAAGTTCGTTAATAATTTTAGTTCTTTGTGACAATTATAAGAGTTTTTTTACTTAAAAATAAAACAAATGTTTGAGTACTAAGTAGATACTTGTTAGTTTGGGAGCTAAATGAGTAGTTTACCTAAAACAATTTTTAGGAAACCAAATAAAACATATGTGGATGCATTTTGGTATAGTTTTAGTTGGTGGTATTGGTTGCTAGATTATTTGAGGAATTCTTTGGTAAAGTATCCTAACTTAATAATAAGAACATTTTTCAAAATAACTTATGAACTTTAATTATCATATCACATTTAATCATTCAATCCAACAGTTTGATTCTCAAGTTCACTCAGCCTATAATATTCAGTGGGTGTTCTACCTAATGCAGGAGAACTCCGTAGTTTGGTAATTCTCCGGTAATCACTTGTCTATGTTTGATAAGAGAGAAGGAAAATATGATGAAGAGAAAGATATGTAAGGGATAGAAAATAAGAACGATGGAAAAAATAATAATTTTTGCTTTAATTGTTTAACATGATAAGAGGGGAAAAAATGAGTTATTCTATGTATTATTATTTTACCAATATCTTCATAAATATATAGCTTCAAAAGAGACTGTCTCTGACAGTCATATCAATAAGATTAATTTTTTAACTGTCATATTTAAACAAAATCAAATAAAATTGAAAAAAATATACAAAATAAATAATTTTTAATGTAGTTTTAACGATTAAAAACGGTGAAAAAAATAAAACTACTAATAATTTATTTTAATCCTACGCAAATAAGATTAAATAAGTAGGTCTCGTTCATTTCACCTATTCGAGTTTTTAGTTTTGGTTTCTACAGTAAAAAACTATAAGAAAATGTCACATTAAAATTTTCTGCTACAGTAAAAAACTCTCAAAAAATATCACATCTCAACTCAAATCTGCAAAGTGAACGATGCCGTAATATATCTTAATTTTATGTATTACACGTTTTCCCTTCTAAAAATCTCTCCATTTATTGAGAGAATAAAAATAGTAAGACCCACATGTATTATTTCTACTCTATTTTTTCCATTTTTCTCTTTTTTCTCTTACTAAACAACCTACATTTTCATTTCTTCCCGACCTACATTTTTATTTCTTCCCGGAGATGCTATAAAGCCTAAAGTATCATGAGTGTGGTTCAACTTCTCTTTCATTATATTTTTCAAGTTTTAAATGCAGTCTAAGCAAAACCAAAATAAAACAAGGATGTGCTAAAGTTTCTTCATCAATAATCCGAACAAAAAGGTAAAAATATAAAACTAAAAATCAACGGAGGAATATGTAGGGGTTGTTCTTTTAGAGTATAACTTGAGTGTAGTTTTTGAGTTATAACTTGAGTTGAAGTTAGAACTTGAATAAAGCTGAGTAAAATTGAGTGAAGTTAAAACTTAAAAGAACGTGAACTTGAATAAAGTTAAAACTTGAGTTGTCTTTTTTTGAGTTTTATGTGTAAAAGAACATGCTCGTAATCATCGAACTAGAACAGAGCCGCACATTAAAGCCAAAAATTCAGACTGAAGACATTAATTTAAATTTTAAATTTTATGAATTCATTTATTTCACCGATTTAAATTTTATATAAAAATTTTTTTTTATAAGAATCACATTTAATTTTTTTTACTATAATAAAAAATTCTCACATAAAATTACATTTTAACTTAAATAAAAATCTCATATTAACGAACTAAACAAACTTTAAATTTTTAAAATTAAAAATTCTCAAAATATATTACATTTAACTATTTCTGTTAACACAACTCAAATAAAAACTCTAATTCGCGAAACTGCCTCAACATTCCAACAAAACAAGTCACATGAGAAGAAATACTAGTCTTGAAACAAATCAAAACATGTTATAAAGACATCCAAAGATCAGTAAAAAACTTTCACTTCCCAAAATGCAATATAGTTGGATTCAAAGGTGAACAACACATGCTAAAAAGATTTGACCTTTTGCAATCACTGACCATATAAAAGAAAGAAGCAAAAAAAAAAAACCAAAATAAACTTTTAAAAAAGAAACACAACACCAGCAACAAAAAGAGTCCAAAACGATAATCAGATCTCAGTAACATATAGTCTTCTTCAATTCCTTGAAGGAAATTGCAGAAAGATAACGCAGTATTTTGTTAAACATCATCGATCCAACAAATTTGCCACAACCCAGCTGGGCAAACCAGCAAATAAACAAAAAAATAAAATTAAAAACAACAACAACAATCAGAAAACAAAAAAGTTGGGAGCATCTCAGAAAAATTTTCCCCATGGGTTTCTTCACTAGCAATCAAAGTGCAAGGATAACAATAATAAGAGATTCATCAGCGATGCTCATCGCAAATTAAAATATACATCCACACACATATATACATATATATATATATATATCTATATCAACAACAGTTTAGGGTTAGGGACAATGGTGGATAAATAGAGAACGGCGATATTGGCAATCCGAATTCCAAACCCCAATAATCCCAGATGCCCATAAGCCATGTCGGATGAGAGGTGCTTAATTTTGTGTTGAATATATATATGGGAAAAATGAATAAGCTTTACCCTAGTTCTAGAACGTGAAGTGATTGGGCCGGATAGTATATGGCTTTCAACACCGCCAAGACCAAAGGTTTGAGAGGTCTCGGCCCAAGGTGAACATGAGCCGGGAAAGACATAACCCATTTTAGGTCAGTTTAGTTTACTTTCGAGTTGAGATGTTTACGTAAAAAAATTTTATTATAGTAAAAAAATTAAATATAATTATTTTTTAGAGTTTTTTATTATAATAAAACTTAAATTTTAAATTTAAATTGGTAAAATAAACGAGACCTTTATAAAGTGAAATCCAAAGTGGAGTGCAACTGTAACGTACAAAAATTAAGTATAATTTTCACACTAGAGAAACAAAGATGAATAATTAGACTTTAAAAATAAACTCAATTTACACTCAATTTATGAGGTTAATAATATATAGACAAGATAATTGAGGGAGTAGAGAAATACACTTTTAAGGAGTTGGTCTTCAAATACATCATTTATGTGCAAAAATTTGAGCATAATTTAGGTGAGTAATTGATTAACTACATAGATATCTAAAAATGAATGTTCAATTTATAAACCTTTACCATTTTAAATCATTTTAAAATTATCCGAAATCCTACTAATAATAACACTATTAACCACTAAAAACATTAGAATAAAAATTACATCTTTATGATAATGACTAGTTGCTTGAAAAAGGATATGCAATGTTTTATGTTTGTGTACATTATGCAAATATGGTCCTTACTCATAAAGATAAGAATTTTAAGATAAGTGTTCATCTCATTTTTTATCGTCAAATTATAGGTAAAATCTCATTTTAATCATTATGGTATCATTTATTTCACTAATTTAAATTTTTAATTTTAATTTTTACAGTTAAAATTATTAAAAAAAGTCACATTTAATTTTATTTATTATAATAAAAACTTTTAAAAATATCACATATTAACTTAAATTAAAAATTTAAATCTATAAAATAAACAAAATTTAATTTTTAAAATGTTGCAATACAAGTTATTACTCTATGAATTATCTCAAATTAATCTTTTTATCTATCTGATCATTGAAATCTTGATAGAAAGAAGTACATGAGGATCATGTGCCACTTTTACTTGAGATTTGAAGGATGAAAAGACATGATGTACAGTCAAAAGAAAGACACTTTCCATTGAAATTTCAACAATTAGAATAAAATAATCAACATTATGGATTGTTCTAGGACATTTTAAAGAGAAATTTAGGGCCCGTTCAATTCGCTGATTCGAATTTTTAATTCGAGTTGAGATTTGATTTTATGTGAGAGCTTTTTACTGTAGCAAAAAAGTTAGATGTGATTGTTTGTGAGAGCTTTTTACTGTAGCAAAACTCGAATTCTAAACTCGAATAAGCGAAATGAACGGAGCCTATTTATCTTGTGTTTTTTAAAATTCAAAAAGTATATCGTATATTTTTAAAATATCCCAAAATTATCCCCTATGTTTTTAAAAGAGTAAAAAAATAATAATAATAACTGGTTAAAGTTTTGAAATACCATAAATAACCTCAATAATTACTATTTAAATATTATTTTGGCCATTAATTATGTAAAATCTGCAAAATATAAACTTTAAAACTAATAAAATATTGAAAACATTGCCATTGAATTACCGTGGGGCAGGATTTAGTGCAGGAGGGGACCGATTTGACAAGTTGTGTGTTAGCGGCGAGGGCTCGAGATTTTCTGCGGAGCAGACCATTTTTAATTTAAATTTATGATTTTTTAAAATATAATTTTTTTTTAAAATTTTATCTTTTTTAAAAAATTTAGATGTTTAGTTCAGAAATTTTTATATAATAAAATTTAAATTTTAAATTTGTATTTTTTATGTGAAAAAATTCATTTAGAACTTTAAATACAATTTAGTTTTTTAAAAATGAAATCTCCTAATTCCAAATTTATTTTTTTTTAGTTATTAATACTTAAGATAATAAATAATGTCATTTTGACAATTGACCACTGTTTGTATCTGTATATATATAATTTTACTTTTTGCTTCTTTCTTTCCTCCCTTTTTTTTCTTTTAACTTTTCCCCCTTTTTTAACTCTTCTTTCTTTTTATACCCTTTTTATATTCTTATATTTTTTACTTTATTATACATCTCTCTCTTCTCCTCTCTCTCTCTCTCTCTCCTCTTCGTTCTTATCATTTTTTTCATATTATACATTTTTTTAATTTTTTTTAATGACACTCTAATAAATATGTTTTTCTTTATTTTTACTTACAAAATCTCAGGCCCATAGTTTCAACTAGTATATATTAATATTATTAATAATTAAAAAAATTCAATAAAAAAGATAAATGATTATGGGATGAACGTCAAATTTATCCACGGTTCAGATTTTTTCGCTACATTAACGTGCAAATGATATCCTGACCAAACATGACGATAATCCACCGAGTGAAATAGACTTCGTTATTGAACCGATTTAAATTTTTAATTTTATATTTTTACAGTAAATTTTTTTTAAAACATCATATTTAATTTTTTTTATTATAATAAAAAAATTTTAAAAAATATCATATTTAAATTTAAATTAAAAACTTAAATCTCAAAATAAACGAGATTATAGTATCTAGTACTCCATTAAACTCGTGGATAAAGAGAGTCCACGTATGGTTCCCCAAATTCAGCCACTACTTCCCAGTCCACAATTCTACATTTCGAAACCCCTTTCCCAAGCAAAACGGATCAAGACAAAAACACATCTAAAAAATTCCAGAACATTTCATTTCACCTCCATTCAACTACTTTTTATAGGCATAATCTCTTAAGAAATACATCTCGTTTAATGCCAAGATGGGCATGGTTTTTGGAAAGATCGGCGTCGAAACTCCCAAATATGAAGTGGTCCAATCCACAAACGACTATGAAATCCGAAAATATGAACCTTCTGTGATAGCCCAAGTCACCTACGATCCATCCCAATTCAGAGGCAACAAAGACGGCGGTTTCACTTTGCTGGCAAACTACATAGGAGCCTTGGGCAATCCACAGAACACCAAGCCAGAGAAGATTGCCATGACGGCCCCGGTCATAACAAAAGCTTCTGAGAAGATCGCAATGACGGCTCCGGTCGTGACACAGAGCGGCGGTGGAGAGGAGAAGAAGACGGTGACAATGCAGTTCCTGTTGCCGGCGAAGTACCGGAAGGCGGAGGAGGCGCCAAGGCCGGTGGATGAGAGGGTGGTGATCACGGAGGAGGGTGAGAGGAAGTATGGGGTGGTGAGGTTTGGCGGGGTGGCGACCGAGCAAGTGGTGGAAGAGAAGGTGGAGAAGCTGAAGAAGAGCTTGGAGAGAGATGGTTATAAGGTTGTTGGGGAGTTCTTGTTGGCAAGGTATAATCCACCTTGGACTTTGCCTGCCTTTAGGACTAATGAGGTTATGATCCCAGTTGAGTGATTTTATAGGACTTGGTCGTATTAATTACTATATCTTTTTCTGTTGGGTAATGTGGCTTTTCTTGCCATATATTATGTACCATGCTTTCATCAATATATATTATGTTCAATACTTGGGAAGAATATGTTATCTAGGTTCTAGTCAAATATCAAGTCGTTTTTGCATAGACGAAGCTATCCCTTAAATCAAAGATAAAGAGTATAGAAGAAATGGAACAGAAGCAAGCTTATAGGTTGCAAGATTTCACTTGAATAAACGGCTATGAAGGCAAAACTAAGTCCGTACAAGCACAAAATGCCCAAGAATAAAGCTGTAGGCTGCTAGACTATAGGTTACTTCTTGATTGTTTAAGCAGCCAAAATATATATATATTTTTTTTCAACCAAAAAGCTATAGGCTGCTAAACAATCAAGAAGTAACTAGAAAGAAAAGGTAGAGTTTGAAATGACATTCTATATTATATCATTTGGCTATGATGATTAAACTTAGCTTATATAGTTATCTTTTACTTCAATATGTTTGGGGCTCAACCCAACTATCACACACAATTCTTGAACAGGGAAATTTTTCTGCAACTATTATTTCACAAACTATACAGATATTGAACGTCTAAAATAGCAAAATCTCTCTAGCCTCAGCCAGAAAACAGCTTCACTACAATAGTTACAATATTCAAAAGTATGAGTGGCAATCTGAAGAATTGGCATGCATGTATAAGCCCTATGATCTGCCCCTTGAGTGTATTTCTCCTGCCTCGTTGGAGTTCTACCAATGTCCACCCTCTAGGAGCAAGGAACCGGTCCTCATTCAGTATCGCTAATGCATTCGCAAATAGCAGAAGCCCTTCTAATAGTGTCCAAAACCCCATTTTCTGTATTATTTCCGGGGAAGAAAAACTTGGATCAGATGGATTAACAAGTTATGCAACATCCTAACAGAGTGCATAATATGACAGCTAAAGTTGCTCCAATACGCCTTCTTTGTCAACACACCCCAAAATCCTTTCTTCGGGGGGTAGTTTTAAAAGCAACAACATTTTATAAAATCTATTTATCCAGACATTAATTCAAGCTCAAATAGAATCATTCTTAAAAGGTAACAATACGAACGAAAGCTTAAAGTATTTCCTAAAATTATCCCTTTCTCAATAAAAAAGACACAGGAAGTAACTCCCCCAAATCATTTCTTGGGATAGTTTTAAAAGCAGCAGCAAACTTTGACAAAATTTATCCACCAAAAACCAACAAGAGCTCATCAAGGTCATAAGCCACTCGCCCCCCACGCAAGTCATGGGTTTGAGCTCTGACTGTTGTGGTGGTCAGTGTATGTAAAGCAGCGGAATGGAGAGAACAAAATTTACCAGCCTAACCGGGACGAAGGATGGGACTTGAGAGTTCTCAAATCCACTTAAACATAACCCACAAGGGAAACCCCAAAATTGGAGAGAAAACTCAACTCTAGTATTCAATATCTCAGTAATCAAGTCTCCTATCTTAATAGCTAATGTAACTATTTATAGCTCAAACACAAAATGATAACAAAATATCCAACAACAAACTAATAACAAAACAAAGCTAAATTAAAAAGGTAGAACAAACTATCCTGAAAATATAAAAATGACTACTTATAGCTAAATCTTCCTGCATTAGTATGCGCGCAATCCATTTCATGAGGCAGGGGCTATATCATCCCCAAGATTATTTGGGTACATCATCCTCAACCAAAAAGTTCTCATCTACCCAGAAATCAGTTCAGGCTTAATCCCCACTAATGTCTCAATTCTCATCTTCCCAAGCCAAATCAGGGTTCATTCTTATTATAACGCGGTGCATACCAACACCCTGTGTACGAAATAATGACAAATTTTCGCAGTGCAGAATAGGGAAGTTGTTCACTCTATGCATAAGCCCAAATTACAAAAGCGAATCCAAGTGGAAAGAAATATGTTTTCAGCAATAAAAACAGTAAATTATTATATCCTGAAAAGTTGCAGCCGATTTTCTTGAGATTATAGTCATAAGGTGAATTCGTACTGGGATTTTATAGTCAAAGCTTTAAGCCAATAAATTGAAATTCAGGTCAAGCTGATATTTTACGAAAGTATTAATTCAAGAGGTGAGATTTGAGATACTATAATTACCAAAGCTTTAAGCAATTTATTTCACATTGAAAAGAAAAATAAAAGCGGGATTACTGAATTCAGGGAAAATGATCAAAATTCAAACCCAGCTTTTTATTTTCCTACTCGGACGGAATATATCAAAACTCTTTCAGTAGATAAAATCATAGAATTCTTACCAGTAAAAACTACGGAAAGCTGTACCGGTAAGAGCCCAGAAACCCTCTGTGACAAAGGAGAAGAATCGAGAAACAAACGGTTTCTGATAGGGGTAATTAGGATGGTCTCTTCGTCGTTAAGTCTGATGGTATTATCAAAGCCCCCCAAAAAAAAAAAAAGAGAAAGAAACAAGAAAGGGAAAAGAAAAAGAAAAAAAGTCTATTATGAATTGAGTTGGAGGAACGAATTATGTAGATTTTTTTAAACTTGTTTGGTACGATGAAATGAAGGATGCTGACGTTTCATTCTTTTGTTTGGTATTAGATGGAAATGAGGAGAGAATCATTAGGTCTTGTTCACTTTATAGATTTAAATTTTTTATTTGAGTTGAGATATGATATTTTTTGAGAGCTTTTTATTATAACAAAAAATTTTAATATAACATTTTCTGAGAGCTTTTTACTGTAGAAATCTAAAACTAAAAACTCAAATCGGTGAAGTGAACAAGGCCTTAGACCCATTCACTTTACTGATTTTAATTTATAAATAGTAGAAAATAGGCCAATATGAAAAGGTAAAGAAAGTATTTAGGCCAATTTTTAGTTATAGAATTAATAGGTCATAACTTGTCAAGTTATGGTTCATAACTAGATAAGTTATGGACAAACTTGTCAAGTTATGGTTCATAACCATACAAGTTATGGATAATTATAGACAATAACTTGTCAAGTTATGGTTCATAACCAGACAAGTTATAGACGAAAATAGTAATTTGGCCTATTTATTAACTTATGTAAACTATTGCCTATTAATTTTAATTCATCTCAAGTCTTGACCTATTTTCCTCTTTCTCCCTTAAAAAATAGTAAAAAATAAGTTAATATAAAAAATTTAAAAAAGTATATAGGTTAATTTTTAGTTATAAAAATTAATAGGTCATAACTTATCAAGTTATGATTCATAATCAGATAAGTTATGAATAAATTTGTCAAGTTATAGTTTATAGTCAGACAAATTATGAATAATTATGGATAATAACTTGTCAAGTTATAGTTTATAACCAGACAAATTATGGACGAAAACAATAATTTAGTTTATTTATTAACTTATATAAACTATTAGCCTATTGATTTTAATTCATCTCCAGTATTGGTCTATTTTTCCTTTTTTCCCTTTATAATTTGAGTTGATATGTGATTTTATATGAGAATTTTTTACTGTAATAAAAAAATTAAATGTGACTGTTTCTGAAAACTTTTTACTGTAATAAAACTCAAATTCTAAACTCGAATCGGTAAAGTGAACGGAGTCTTAGTTTTATTAATAAAATTACCATAGTAACCTTTTTGCTTAATTTGCATTTGCATTGTGTGTCTTTATATTACACAAATACGTTGCTTTATTATTCAAAAAAAAAAAAAAACGTTGGTTTATTATATATATAGATATTAGACATTATTACTACTGGATTTTTATACCAGAACTGGCGTATGCCTGTATATTTGGGATGCTTTCGTTAAAAAAATAGATAAAAAAAATATTTTATATTAAAAAAGTAAATATCTTTATCTACAACGTACTCATCAAAAATAGGTAATAATAAAAGGAAAAAAATGAAAAGAAAAAAAAAATGAAAAGAAAACATGTGAATAATGTTTAAAATATCTAAGGATTTTGTGGAACATTAGCAAGTTGACGAAGGTTAATACAGGAAATTCAGCAATTTTATTTCCCCTCAACTTCTTAATCCGTGCATGAATGGGAGGATTGTTTTTTGGTGAGCGCAAGGGATTCACAATTCCTTCTTTCTCCCTCTCCTTTCGCTTTTCTACCCAACCAAACAAGTTATTTTTCATTTTTCGCACCTCAGTCCGGAGCTCCTATCCCTCCACCATTCCATCCTCTTTACCAGACACACCCTACAAGCAATATGGGTAATTAGGATTTTTTTTTTTTTGTTTTTTGTTTTTTTATTTTTAGTTTTTGCTATTAGGTCATTAAGATGGTTTGTCTCTAACGTTTGGTGCATTGATTTAAAATTATTCTCAATTTACGAGTATTTTTTATGAGAGAAAATATTGTAACGAATCATAAACCATGATTCGAATCAGGATACGAATCCACTAGCCAAACAACTTATAAATCTTGAGAACGTTGATATTTTCGTCCCTGAATTTTTTATTTTGACACATTACTCTATGAATTTTTGTTTTTTAATAGTTTCTATTTCAGACAGTGAATTTTTGTTTTTGTTTTTCTATAATTAGTTCTTATACTAAAACCTTATACAAATTTAAACCCTAAATATATTTTTTTTTTCTAAATAAACCTTAAATCTTTTTGATATCTTAAATTTAACCCCTCAATCATATTCTACTAATTTTTGGATGGAAAATATTCAATATTAGTTATTTTTTATGCTTAAATAATAGTTGTTAAGTAATAGAAAAAAAATGAGAACATGTTCTTCCCACCGCATTTCTTGCAAAAAAGAATATTAATAGTCGTTTGATTTATGTATTTAAGTCATATATTTTAATTTTAAATTTAAATTTTGTTAGAGAATTATTAGCAAAAACTATTTTAATTCAATTTTGATAAGATAAAAGTGCTACAAGAATCAAAATTATAATTTCGAACAACGGACTTTTTATGTCTTAGTCATTTTCTTATGAAAATTGATATATTTAAATTCATTGTGGCCACAGTAGACCTTGACTTTGAAAAGTTGGAATTCAATCTCATGCTTGAAGAATTCCTCAAAATTTTCTAGCATTTTTTAACAGGTAATTTTGACAAATACTATTTAAAAATATATGAGTAAAGATTTTTATTTTTTACTTTTAATTTATAATCTTTTTAATTAAATAATTACACTAACAAAAAAATATTTATTAAAAATAAGAGTTAAAACTTTTGACTCATAAACTTTCAAAGATAAACTCTCCATTTTTTCTTTCTCAACTGCTGCAAATAGCCCATTATGACACTATCATCTTGCACATAAGGCCCGTTTTGGGATAGCTTGTAATTGCACTTTTAAGTAGTAAAAAAAGATAAATATAGTTGAGATTTTTTTATTAGTGTTTAGATAATGCTTAAAAAATATATTTTTATATCTAAAAAGAGCTTTTAATTTGTTTGTTAAAAAAAGTTGAAAGTACTTATTGTTATAAAAAGTAATGTAATAAAAAGATATAAATGAAATATTTAATTTGCTGTTCACAAATAAAATGTTAAAAATGTAAATAAAAAAAGTTTTTTATAAGTAGTAAGGAGATAACTTGTTTTAAAAGTACTTAAAAAAAATTAAAAATACTTTAAGATTGTCCATCTAAATAGGCTTAAAAGTAATTTTTAAACTAAATAAGTTAAAAATAATTTTTTCAAACCAATTTAAACAGGCATATAGACTGTAGGCTCGTTTAGTTCGCTGATTCGAGTTAAGATGTGATTTTATGTGAGAATTTTTAACTGTAATAAAAAAACTAAATGTGACTATTTCTAAATTTTTTTATTATAATAATTTAAATTAATAAAATAAATGGGACTTGTGTTACATTACCAGAAATATGACATAAAATGGATGGGGTCTACATATCCACGTTAACTTACATCCAGTAATCCCCATCATTGCAATAATTCACAAGTCGTGTCATTCCTCGATGCAAAATCAATGTTTGAGCCTTTTTCAATGCATTAAACATTTGGCTTCGTTCACTTCACTATTCGAGCTTAAAATTTAAGTTTTATTACAGTAAAAAGTTCTCAAAAATAGTTACATCTAATTTTTTTGTTACAGTAAAAAAGTTTTCACATAAAATCACATCTCAACTTAAATTATAAACTCGAATCAGCGAAATAAACGGTTATTATTTTGAGTTAGTGTGAGGAAACTTAAAAGCATAATCGTATCATGAAAGTTGCATATAAACAACAAAAGCATAAAATTGTGTTCAGTTTGTTTCATCTCAATAAAAAAATAAAACGCAGGGAAATTACAAGATAAAATTAAGGTGAAATTAACTTTATGGTGTTGGTTCAATCTGTTAAAATTACAAGGTCGACTTTCCTTTAAGGATATTACACATTATTTTCATCCTAAATTTAACAGGATGTAACTAAGGACTAAATTTAAGAAATCAAAAGAGTTTAGTGTCTAAATTAGAATAATTCTTAATAGAAGGACTAATAGAAGAGGATAAGTTGCGGAACCTCCATTGAATTTAGCTCAATCAAAACTCAAAACTATAAATATATAAGAATAAAGAGTTCAAAAATTAAAATATCAGAATGTTTATAGTTTATGACTAACAATGATAATAATACCTTCGTTTATAAGGTTGCTAAATTGCTTTGAAGTGAAACGGCATCCTGTTTTCAAGTTCAACGTCAAATTTCACAACTTGTTATTTTTTCTCCTTTTTTTTTTTTTTTTTTTTCCTAAACTTCAAAATGTTAGCAAACCTTCTAAAGTTTTGTTCATTTCACCGATTCGAGTTTAAAATTCAAATTTTGTTACAGTAAAAAGCTCTCAGAACAGTCACATTTAATTTTTTTGTTACAGTAAAAAATTCTCACATAAAGTCACATTTTAACTCGAATTAAAAATTCGAATCAGAGAACTAAACGGGCCTAAAATTATTGATATGGTACCTAATTTAAATATCAAAAGCTCATTAAAGCTCTAGAAGGGTCAATCATGAAAACAATAATATATTGATAAAAATACCTAAGAAAATAAGAAATATGTAGGACTTATCATATTATGAAACAATGTTCTGTACGTATAGAACAATTTAGTAAACCTTGTTAACACAGAAACCAAATATTGTTGTGTGAATTATAACTGCAGAATAGTAAATGACAGAGTGATATGATTTTTTTAATGTAGCCATAAACTATTATTAAAAAAAAAAAAACATGAGTGCTAGTCACACTAGACCAAAAATAGAATTTTACTGAACACCGAATTATACTTATAAATGTTTGAAAAATCTTTAGGATACTTCGACTACGGTTTTTTAACGATTACTAGGAAATATTATTTAAGCATTAGATTAAATTTTTAAGAATATGATATATAAGATCTCATTCATTTCACTAATTCAAGTTTTACTACAGTAAAAAACTCTCAAAAATTATATTTAGAGAATATTTAGTTTATATATTCAAAATTATGATTTAAAATTATTTTTATTTTTTATAAAAAAATATTATAAAAAATCATAAATTATAATTTAAAATCAAAAATAAATATAGAAAACAAACTCGGAGGGAGTGAAATTTATCCAAAAGACAAGTTGTTGGTTTTTTGTCGTTTAAAATTCCGTTGTCGTTTATCTAAAAATTATTTGGGAAGACAGTTGAGAGTAAACGTTCAGACAAGTGACCGACCACCCGATAGAATTGTGACAAAGGAGGAGGAAGTCAGGAGACCAATTTAGCAGCAAGCAACAGCCAAAATGGATAAACCCTAGCTCTCTCCTCTAAACCCCTAGCCATGGCGTCCCTTTATCTATTTCCCCCTTTTCTCGCCCTTCCCCGCCATAACTCAACAACTTCCATAGCTTTACAACCTCCCAACTCCATTAAAAACTCCCCACATTTCGAGCTTTATTCTTCTCTCAACCTCTTCAAATCGCCTAAGCCAAAACCCCCACGTCCCAGAGCTTCCATTGATGGAGAAAGCAATGGAGCCGTCGAATCCAAGAAACCCACTCGCCGAGGCAGGAAAAAGGGGTCCACAACATCACCGTCTTCCTCATCATCTTCTTCTGCTCCGAAAAAGCAGACCAGGCGTTCGAGAAAAAGCCAAGCCGAGAGTAATAATGGCCAGATTTCGGATAAACCCACGAAACAACAAACCCCACGAAAAGGGGTAGAACAAGACTCGGATTCAGAACTGGAGGATTACGACGACGGAATAGATTTCCCGTACGAAGACCCTCCTCTGGTCTGCTGCTTCGGCGCGGCGCAGAAGGAGTTCCTGCCGACGGTGAGGGTCTCCGACAACCCGATGCACCCGGACATCTACTCCCAGTGGAAGATGCTCCAGTGGGACCCGCCGGAGTTCGTGCGGGCACCCGGCGGACCTTCCTCCAATGTCGCGATATCCCACGTGCGGCTTGGCGGGAGGGCGGCGTTCATGGGGAAGGTTGGGGATGATGATTATGGGGATGAGTTGGTTTTGATGATGAATCAGGAGAAGGTTCAGACGAGGGCCGTCAAGTTTGATCCGACTAAGAAAACGGCTTGTTCGTATATGAAGATCAAGTTCGAGGATGGGAAGATGACGACGGAGATGGTCAGAGAGGCTGCCGAGGATTCTCTGCTTAGCTCGGAGTTGAACCTTGCTGTGCTCAAAGAGGTAATAGATCTTCCTTTTAGTTGAGGAAAATTCACAAACGTTTCTTTATTATTATTATTATTATTATTATTTTATTTTGTCAATGGGACTACTTTGTGATGGGTTTTATAGTTTGCCTGCATTTAGGCATTGTTCTTTCACTTGGCCGAGTGTGTTCACATAACATATAGAAGTGAGAATCGTACCGCGGCGTTTCTTCAATATAGTAATGAAATTGAAAAGTATAACACCAAGAAATTTAGGGCCCGTTTAGTTTGTAGTTTGAGTTGAGATGTGACTTTATGTGAAAAGTTTTTACTGTAGCAAAAAAGTTAGATGTGATTATTTATAAAAGTTTTTTAGTGTAGCAAAACTTGAATTCTAAATTCGAATCGGTGAAATGAACAGAGCTTAATTATTCTAGACTATTGTTACACCTCTACAACGTCACTACATTTATTCAGTGTAAAGCCGATGTTAAAAAATTGTAACGCAAGAAATTTGTTGTTGCAAATTATTGTTACACCTCTCCAATATTCATATTGCATTAAATAAATTACGTTACGCTTCTCGCTTATATATATACACACATCTATATGTTCTGCAGTATACAGTAATGTGGGATATAATTTAGTAACAGAAAATCATTTTGAGGATCCATATATAAGCACACAACTGTTGCATTTCACTTATGAAATGTTATGATGTGAATATTTTGTAGGCAAGAATGTTTTACTTCACTTCAGAAGTCCTGACATCTCCCTCCATGAAACGGACACTTTTCAAAGCGATTGCATATTCCAAAAAGTTTGGGGGCCTTCTGTTTTTCGATCCCAATTTGCCTTTGCCTTTGTGGAAATCACGCGATGAGACGAGGGAATTTATCAAAAGGGCCTGGAATGAAGCGAACATCATTGAGGTGACGAGGCAAGAGCTGGAATTTCTTCTTGATGAAGAGTATTATGAGAGAAAGAGGAATTACAGGCCCCAATATTATGCTCAAAATTACGAGCAAACGAAGAACCGGAGGGATTATTACCATTTCACTCGTGAAGAAATATCTCCTTTGTGGCATGATGGACTTAAATTTTTGTTCGTAACTGATGGGACACTTCGAATCCATTTTTACTCCCCAACCTTTGATGGCGTCGTAGTTGGGACTGAAGATGTGCTCATAACCCCATTCACTTGTGATCGGACTGGTTCTGGTGATGCCGTCGTAGCTGCTATTATGAGAAAGCTAACAACTTGTCCAGAGATGTATGAGGACGTAGATGTTCTGGAGAGGCAACTGCGCTTTGCAATTGCAGCTGGGATTATATCACAGTGGACTATTGGTGGTGTGAGAGGTTTTCCCACTGAAAGTGCGACACAAAATCTCAAGGAGCAGGTTTACGTACCTTCGATGTGGTGATCTGGATGATACTGTAGTTCTGAAAAATGGATGTGAAATTTTTTCAGTTGTGAAAAGAATTTTGTTCTGTTTTGAAGATGGACGAGGAAAAGATTGCTCTGCTGTACTGGTCTGGTGAGTTTTGTATCATTTTGATTTAATTAAACAACAAGACTCGTTATTTAGTGCATTTCATAGGTTAGAGACTGCAAGCATATTATTGCAATGCAGTGCGATTTTTTGTGCATTCTCTCTATGTCTCCAATCAAATAGTGAAATTACATATTCTCGGTACTTCTCTCATATTCTCCGTACATATAACCAATCAATTGTTGTTTGATCTATGTTTTTATTGGTTTGTTAGCTTTGCTACTTTATTGTTTGAATTTAGGTAAATTTGAACTGTTGCCACCGCTGAAAGAATCAAATTTCAAAATTCACTGTCAAACCCTATTGTCAAAATTCACTGTTTCTCTGAACTTGTGTAAGGTGGTCTTTTCAACCCTATTATAAAAAATTTAACAAACAAAAATGACAAGTTTTGAGAGCAAGATGATGTACCTCTTTAATTAGGTTTGGACTTTGGTAGATTGAGTAGGCTATGATTTACTACTATTCAAACTCAAATATACAAGAGACCTTTCCCGCCTTTCTGTTCAATTATGAATAAGGGTACGTTTGGTTCATGGATTTAGAATCATTCTCGTTTTACGTGTGTTTTTTTGAGAAAAAAACACTGTAGAGAATCATGAATCATGAACGAATACAAGAAACAAACATCCCCTGAATCATTTTGGTGGTGTGAACGCGGATGAGGAAGGAAAGAATATCAACAGTCTCGTGAAAATTTAAGTGCTTGCTTGGTTTGAGGGTTCAAACCAAACCAGTATTCAAATTTTTGTGAGAGAAAACAATGTAGCAAAACTTTTAAAATTTAAATTTTTTATGAGAGAAACCACTGTTTGAACCAAAATCAAGGTGATTTAAACCCTCAAACTAAACACGCACTAGGTGTGTTGTACACATGAAAGAGTATGACTCACTTGGGAAACGCTTGCATGAAACTACTAGAAAACTTGAAGATGAAAAAACAGATGGGATAAACGTCATAATGTTTGATCTTTTTTAAGAGTCAGGGAACTCTTACTTGCAAGCTATCTTCCCATCCACATCCTTTAACAATCTCAAAAGTTCGGACGCAATTTAATAACCAAAATTAAGGCAATCTTATTTGGTAATTAGATGCATTGGTAAAACTATCATCAAGGCCACTTATTTCTAAGAAGAGGAAGGCCATGCATTACGCTCTTTTATCATGCTCTTTCATCAAATGGCTCAACATCGTTGGTGATGCTGAAGTTAGAGATATGTTAAAAGCTGTTTCCATAGCTAATTTTACTTTTGGTACATAAATACTGAACTATAATCAGTCTATAGCTGTTCCACAAATAAATATAAGACGCAACTGCAGGGGCAAACTGTATAAGCTGATTTCTATTATGAATCAATTGTGAAGTATATGGAAGTTGATATTCAATTCACAATGAAGCGCAATTTGACAAATTGGCCTCGGCAATAAAATCAAAGAAAGAATAATAAATGAATAAATGAATTATACATCAATATTTGGCAGGGATGCTATCTCTGTAACATTGAAACTATCCCTATTTGCCTTTAGAAATGTAAACCAACCTCTCTGTGTTCCTAAATATCACTTGGTAAAGATGAGGCCCGCGTCCGTTGCCAACCCCCCAACACTGAAACTTTCTATGTTCAAATCACAAGGGAGACCTCGAACTCTCGAGCTCTTAGGGAGCTGCAGTCTTTCACAGCGGCCGAAGGAGCAATTTGCTTTGATAGGCCCATTGCACCTGCCACTAAAAGCAATACATATAACTGTCTATTCAACTCTGTACTCACTTTAACACCTATCTTTGTAATGAGGTCCTTAGACTCCGTCTTTGTTTGAGCTTCGTGCTTGTTGTAAATGTCTCCAGAGGCTTGTTACAGATGCAACCGGGTAGAGGGTTTGCATAAAAATACTCCTCCGACCTTGGTGAATCTCCAGGCTCTCTGAGATATGGTGCTCCAAGCCTGTCTGAATGTACACTCTTAACCGCCAACGAAAATTCTTCCCACGATATTGCATGTTCATCTAACTGATCAATCAGTTTAACAAAATTTTGTCTGGAAAAAAAAAAAAAAAAAAAGAGAATAGAGTTACTAATTATCAGAATGCTAGAATCTTCAAGACTGAGTTAAAAAAGCGGGGGAGAAAAATCAAACCCACTTAAGAAAACTAACCTGTCGGGGTTGATAGTCTTTTTAAACCCATCAAACCTCCTATGGCCCTGAACTGCCTTTGCCATGTTCCCGTCGTACGAATAAACAAAGACATCACTATCAAGTGCCAGAAAGTAATCCAATGCGGCAAGGCGATTTTGATAAGGCTCGAAGGGGGCTAACTCTTCTTCCGTTGCAAGCGTGGAATGAGAGAAGACATTTGGGTACTCCGCGCGAAAGGCTGCCATGCTATTGCTGCCATATATTTCTCCGGCAACAATGTAGATAGTTGTTGTGGAAGGATACCCCATGGCCTTGAGAAATATGGCTGCCTCTCTCGGCGACATAGGACATCCTCCTTGTAACCTGCGTTCTTTGCTATCAATCTCTTTCTCCTTCCAATGCTTGACGTTATACCTCATATCTTGAAGTTCCCCCGCTTCCTCTGAAGTAAGATTGTGGCTGCAGCCTGTGAATGCAAGCATGTCTTTCTCATATCTGCAACCAAGAATTTTGCGCTTCATTAAAGAACCTATTCCGCTATTGAAAAGGAGAAATACTAACAGACGCAGCATAATAAAGGTACCTTAAATGCAGAGCAATATATTGCTCGCTGTTGTTCCTCAGTCTATCAACCAATATCTTTCCGAGGTCCTCAATTTCCTTTGAGTATCGGAGAGCCTCGTAATTGGCACGACATCTAAGCTTTTGAATTGAGGATGCAAGGTTGTTATTGGCGAGGCGAGAATCTGTATGAGTAAACTTCACGACTTTATGCTTCTTTAATAACGGAGCCAGTTCGTTTCTGTAATAACTAGCCTGCATTTTAAAGCATCTGAGATACAATTCTAGTGATACAAGTTGACAAATGGATACATCTAGTGCCGAGCAGCAAAAAATATATTGCATGTAATTGTCACACCTTTGACCAAGAGACAGGAGGCTTAAGGAGGGGTTTCACGGCTGCATAGCGAGGAGGCAAATACTCCACTATTTCAATATCGTCTTTCAAGACTTCCATGAAGTGTCTCCAGTCAAATATATCTTTAAATTCACTGCAGAGTAATAGAAAATTCAGTTGACTTAGTGAACAAGATAAACATATCTCATCACACAACCTCAAATGTAAAGAATCATTCATACCTTGGATCTGTCCAAAATGACTCATGATCAAGAGAAGGAAGAACCAAGGTGGCATTCATAAGCTTCGCTACAGCAACCATATCACAAATCTGCGCATCATTTGTATCAAAATGTTAGCTCCAGAAAGTCACTCATCCTGTGTTAACCATGAAAAGGGTACATCAAGAAATCTTTGGAAAAAAATAATAAATAAATAAAATGTTCTTACCCCTGTTCTCATTTGATTCAATCCACCGTTGGCGTGAACAAGAAGATAACCGTTCGTTTTAGAACCTGGTTTCCCTGGGGTCAATTCATATTAGAGATGAATCAGACCAAAAGTTTTAATTAAGATGCTAATGCTGATAAAAAATAAAAAAATAAAAAAATACGTTGACCAAAATCATACGTACTTATTCGATTCTTGGGTCGATCAATGCACTTCTGATAACTGCCGCTGTCAGGCTTCATCCATATTTCAGGTGTCTACGCAATCACAAAAAAAAAAAAAAAAGGGGCATCAAATCATCAAAACCATATGTTCAAGGACATTTTTTGTTTAAAATTCCTGTTTAAACTTGATCAACCAATACCATCGTGACATTGCTGTGAATTAAATGAAAAAAAAAAGGCAGCCATTATACTTTTTTTTTTAATTTTTTCTTTTCCTTTTTGTCAAAATCATTAGAATTCTCAAGTTTGCCCATCAATTTTAGCTCCGGTTCATTTTATCAATTCGGATTTAGAAATTCAAGTTTTATTACAGTAAAAAACTCTCAGAAATAATAATATTTAATTTTTTTATTATAGTAAAAAAATTCTCATATAAAATCACATCTCAACTCAAATTAAAAATTTAAATCAGTGAATTAAATAAACCCTTAAAATCTAAAGAACTTGAACTGAATCATGAATGTAGCAAATATACCAACCACAAATAGAATGAACACAACAACACAAATCAATGGCCCAATAATCATTCGTTGAAAAGTCATATACAGCTATTGCAATTGGTTAGCAGCCACCGTCCCAGAAATTTCAATTCTAACAATTTCTCCCTACTAATCCACTACTTCTTAACCAGTCATAAAGTCAACGAAACCCATTCAGCCCTTGAAAAAAATATAAACAATAAATTCTAAAACCAATTAAATTCATCAACCTCTTCATTTCACGTCCAAAAAACTGGAGAAAAAAACCTTGACCCGTAATAGAAACTACAAACAGAAAAGTCGCTGAATATCAAAGAAATACATACTTGTATACATACACACACACACACACACACACACATATATATATATATATATATCTATACATATAATCTAATCTAACAGTTCAAAAACTTGAAAAGAAAAAAAAAGTAACAAATAGTACAACAAAAAACAATTCTCCGAATTACACCAACCTCCTCAAATTTCCAAAAAAAAAAAAAAAAAAAAAAAATCTAAAACCGACCAGGGAGACTGCAAACAAAAATTTTGCAAATTCATAAAAAAAGGTTCTATTAATATCTAACTGTTTAAAAATATAAAATTTCCAATGTACTTACAGAAAACTCAAGAACTCGCTTGGGCATGGAATTCTGGGCCTCGGAGACGACCCGTTGGGCTATGGCGGATTCATCCGTGAAGGTTTGCAAGATTAAAAGCCCGTTACCCTCCTTCTCCTCCTTGCCCTTGCCGTCGACGTCGACGTGGCCACTCAAAAACGAGACCTTCACGAACAACGACAAAACCGCCATTACAATCAGCGCCACGAAGATCCTACGGCCCACGCTCTTCCCCGTTCTTAGCGGCTGAACCATCGCAGCCGTCCACAAGAACCACTCCTCGATCCCCACCATCCACGCCTCGGGCACACAGAGCAGCATCCGCCTGCGCAGCAGCAGATACCTCGCCACCGGGTGGTGATGATGAGGAGAGTAATGGTGGTAATGATATTGATTATGGTGGTGGTGATGATGGTGAAGACTGTGGTGGGGCCCAGTGCTCGCACTAATGGAGCCGTTGGGCTCGTACTGGTCTTCCTCATCGACCACGCGTCGCCGCGCCGCGGCTGTGGGGCCCACTGACCTAGGGCTTCCGCCGGACGAGCTGCTGGAGACGCCGCCTGACGACATCGCCGGAAAACGAGGAACAAGAGAGGAAAAATAATTCTCCGGGCTAAAGAATAGAAACAAAAGAGGAAATTTTGAAAAAGTTTAAAAAAAAAAAGAAAAAAAGAGAGAAAAGAGGGGAAAAGGAGGAAATAGAGAGTTCTCAGGTGTGGAAAAAGTGTTTGGAGAGAAAGAAAAAGAAAAAAAGAGAGGGAACCGTCGGTACGAGGGGCTTTGAGGTTTTCGGCTTTTTTTGGTTTTATGTTTTTCGGAGAAGGTGCCCGTAATCTAAGGCCAGCAGAGGCGTTTATTATTTTCTCATTTTCTTCTTTCTAAATAGATTTATTTATGTAAATTATATGATATATTCCATAATTTATAAATACATATATATATATATATATAAATATCTATTTCCAGTTTTCAACCTCTCCTCTCTCTCTCTCTGAAACTTATCAGCGGAAACACAGTGCGATGGTGGAATGTGGATTTGGGGGATTGGACTCTCGTGGTTTTTATATTGTTTTGTTACAAACCGACTTTGAAATTACCTTACTACCCTTTTGCATTTTAGGGGAGCGACAAAATAGAAGCTTTTTGGAACGAAAAAGAAATGTTCCTTTTTGGTGCTTTACGGTTTTCGGTTTGCTCTCTCATTTTTCTGATTTGTCTTTTTTCTTTTCCTATTTTTCCTTCCCTCATTATTTTTTTTTATTTTTTTTTCTTGCAATAATTCTTGGGCATACATTTTTTTTTTTTAATACCTCTTTTTGATAAAATCTTGGAGATACACTTCATTTGCGCGGTAACCATTAGAGATGATTAGGCTCCGTTCATTTCATCGATTCAAGTTTAAAGTTTGAGTTTTGTTACAGAAAAAAATTTTGAGAAATAATTACATCTAACTTTTTTACTACAGTAAAAAGTTCTCAGAAACAGTTATTTCTAACTTTTTTGTTACAGTAAAAAACTCTCACATAAAATCACATTTCAACTCAAATTATAAACTCGAATCAGTGAAGTGAACAGGTCATTATTATCTGTAAGAATAGACCCCGTCTCAATGGGATCGGAGATGAAAACAAAATTTAGTCTCTGATTCACGGCGCAATAAGAATTGAAACTATCAGGAAGAAATAATGAATGATCATTTACGTATATATTTTGATGTTTTAAACCTTTTTTGCTTATACGTTAGCTATTACTTTTAGATTTAGTTTGTAAATACGTTAAAAATTTTGTTTTTATCATGCAATTTTTTATTTTGATCTAAATTTATAATGAATTTTCACTTTATTTTTATTTTAAGTTGCTATAATTTTAAAATACATAATCTTACAAGATAAAAAATAAAACGGGTATGAAGAAAACTCCTCTAATAGAGAATTCCTGACTTTAATCCCGCTCTTTCTTAAGCGGGGATAGGATCAAAAATGAAAATAGTTTATAATTATAGAAATGAGGATGAAAAATCATTTTCCGCTCCCACTCCGTCAATTGCCATCGCTAGTAACCACTAATCACTTACTGTAATTTGAGCGAGTGTTGAAGCAATTCCATTGTGTTTGTCTTTGAAGATTCCTATAGCCATTGCTAATTGCATGACTGTATTTAGTTTAGATTTCTAAAAAGGAGAGAGAGAGAGAGAGAGAGAGAGAGAGAGAGAGAGAGAGAGAGAGAGAGAGAGATTTTGATACAGTGAATAATGGTTCAGTTACGGTGTTGGACTTTGACGTTGATTTGTTGGGAAAAGATAGTACTTCATGAGGTTTACAACCGAACCAAAATGAAATTAAGATACTTTTTTAATTCGTCTTGGTTATTCCGAATTTGTTTTTGTCTAAATACAATGACGTGTAACTGAACTAGTGTTACTATAGTAATCGGTTCGCAAGTGAAGGCGCATCTTCTTTATATTGTGTAACTGAATTTTTTTTCTTTTTTCTTTTAAATTAATAGCTTATATTCGAGTCTTGTACAAAACAAAGATTATATATGACAATTACCTCGTTCTCTTCACCGATTCGAGTTTAGAATTTGAGTTTTATTACAGTAAAAAATTCTCAAAAACAGTCACATGTAACTTTTTTGTTACAGTAAAAAAACTCACATAAAATCATATCTCAACTCGAATTATAAACTCAAATCAGCAAAGTAAACGAGCCGATTAGAAGGTTTGGAACTTCCTGGACTTCGGAATATTGAAATAAATATTGGCTCATCCTTTTTCCTCCAAAAAAAGAAAAAAAAAAAAAAAGAGGTTATCCTTGAAATGCTTTGGATAACATTTTCTTACAAAAAATGTGTACGATTGCACTTCTAATTTAAGCAAGATTTACGTATACTCAACTAGCTAGTTACCTTTCATTTTAAAATACTAATTCAGAGTTGATTTCTTTTAGTGGCTGTAAATTCACAAAATTGCTTCTTATATTTTCTAGAGTTTTAATCCAAAAATAAAAAAATCTTTTATATTATGTATATATATTGCCTTAAGTAGATAAATGGTTCAATTTTAATATAATTTTCCAGCCATGTTTTTTTTTTTTTAATTAAAATGTCACTTCCTTAAAGGTAATCAATATGGTTCACTCAATTCTTTTAGAACTAATCTATAACAATCCATAATTTAGACTTGGAACCCTCCAAATTGGGGATCAATAATTATAAGGCTTTGAGTTAAGATGTCTATAAATTATAATCCATTATATTATCGCTAAATTTGCATGTGAAATGTGTTAGAAGGGGATTTGGAAGGTGACTGTCTCTGTCTTTTATGCCCAAGAAAGCTACAATTAATTGACACTTCATAAACAAAAAAAGGTCATATTTAACATCGCCAACTTAACGGATAGTAAAGTGTCTGTATGTGTGTATATATATATATATATATTAAATGTTTGTATTTTCAAGTGAAAGTGAAGTATATTGATTGCAAATATTAGAAGTTTATCTATTTATTTGTTTGTTGAAAGGATTGAATTAAAATTGGTGGTTTAGCAACTTTGCTTTGTCCAACTCAAACATCAAGTAACGACAATAAAACTTAGTTTTAAGAAATCTCGTTTAATTATTGGGAAGTTATAACGATACCTTGTGGGCAACTATAGATCATGCACCTTACAACGACCTAATCATATATGTATTCATCGTATTTATCGTTCCACTTCCACGTTTTACATAGCATTGTTTGCGTACGTATCATTTTCAGAAATATATAAATAAATAGATAAATTACAAAGCTACTAAACACCACTTAAAATGACAGATTGCCAGAAGTGAAAAACACAAAGTCGTGTACATTATTTTGTTGTTTTCTCCCATCTTGAAGATATTATCATTCTTTATCCCTTTTTGCTGCACATTTTGATGGTATATGCAAAGTGAACATTACTTATAAAACACTAACTTTCACGACGTGTACGTTTAGTTTATGGATTCAAAATCTTAATTCAGAACCATTCTCGATTTATGTGTATTTTTTATGTGAGAAAATATTATAGCGAACCACGAATCATGATTCAAATCATGATATGAATACATCAACCAAACGCATCATAACTCTCACGTATAGTTTTGGCTCGTACATGCATGTAAGTTATACATTTGGGATATTTGTATTATCTTTAAGAATAATACTAAATTTAACATGAACTTTTATCTTATTTTGTGATTGATATATATTTTTTTAGGGGATGAACCTTATTTTTTAAAGAATTTTGATATAGATGCGACGGCTGAAAAATAAGAATATTCTAAAAAAAAGAAAATACGGTAGAAAGTTGCTTATAGTAGAAAGTCGTGTACATTATTTTGTTGATTTCTCCTATCTTGAAAATATTATCATTCTTTATCCCTTTTTGCTGCACATTTTGATGGGATATGCAAAGTGAACATTACTTATAAAACACTAACTTTGTCCAATTGCATCGTACAATCCCCTCTAAAAATGGCACAACAGAATCAGTGAGTTTTGGCTCGTAAATGCATGTAAGTTATACATTTAGGATATTTGTATTATCTTTAAGAATAATACTAAATTTAACATGAACTTTTATCTTTTTTTGTCATTAATATTAATATATATGTATATATATATATATATATTAGGGGATGAACCTTATTTTGTAAGGGATTTTAATATAGATGCGACAGTTGAAAATAAAATGTTTTAAAAAAGAAAGAAAACACTGTTAAAAGTTCTTTAAAGTAGAGGTTTTTTTTTTTTTTTGAAAACATTAATATTCTTAATCTGATTAAAATTACATAATATTTAAAAAGTATACAGAACAGAGAAATTTTAATATAAATTTAATGACTGAAAAGTAAAAATCATAAAAAAAAAAATCCCTTACAGTAAAATCTATAAATAATGTATTCGACTACTTTTCGATCTGTAGTGCCGAACAATTAGTATTATCCTTAATTATCTCAATTTTTAAATAAATAACTGATATAAGAAGTATATTATAATTTTTTTAATTTACTATAGTACTTTTTTTTTAAAAAAAAAATGTTGGAAAATATATTTTGGGTGTCTGGTCCAGTTGTTTTCGGCTAATCACCACCTGGTCCAGTTGTTGGTCAACACAGAAGGGATTACTTGCGCAATACAAATATTTTGTCGAAGGGTACTAAAGTCAATTCACAAATTAAACATTGTACCAAAAAGTAGAAAATAGATTTCAATCAAGAAAAGGCACTATTTCATTGGAACGTTCCTCGATTCTCGTGTCATTTTTTTCTATTTTTTAATAAAAAAATAAATTGACGTTTTTTTTTTTTTTTGGCACTTATGATTGACGACTTTATGGTTTTCACATTGAGAGCCGTGATGGCGTACTGGATTGCTCCCCGTCTGGACTCTGACTGACATTCGGCACTTTGGGGAATTGAATTGACACGTGGCACTTCACGGGTGGCCTTGCTCAGATGCTGTTTGCGTTTGTCACCTTGCGCCGGATCTGAGAATCTGACCGTTAAATGTGACGACAACCCGTACTGAAATCATACGCTCGGATGGGACAATCATGATCTTTGGGCCCCCTGACGAGATCATGGCCGTAGAATCGTTAAAACTAAGTAACGTGGCGTTTAAGGACGGTGATGAGACGTGAGGGACCATGTTGGAATGTAAAGTCGCGAGGCGTGGGATTTTCACTTATTGCTCGGTTCCAAATCCGATTTTGAGGGACCAATAGGAGAGAGAATTCAACGCGGAGAGAATCTGGAAATGCCAGCATGATATATGGCTTTGCACGTTCTCTCCTCGTTCCCCTTGTTTTGTTTATCCCTAAATTCTTGTTTACATCTTTTTTCACCATATTTTTATTTCCTGTTAATTAATCATTAATCATTAATGTTTATAAAAGACAAAAAATATTAAAGAAAAAACATTTTTTAAATAATAAATAAGATAATTATGATTTTTTGATAGTCTCAAACTACAGGCACAGGGTATAAAAATGAATAAAACTAATAATTTATTAGTACGTGATAAAGAGGTAAATCTACACATGACTTTATTTTGAATTTAAGAGACGTTTAGTTTATAAATTAGAATCACGTGATTATAATTATTTTTAATTTACGTGTATTTTCTTAACGAATCACAAATTATAATTCGAATCAGAAACGAATCTAAGTACTAAACATAGTTCAAATCATCTTATTTCAGTTCAAAAAAAGAAAAGAAAAGAAAAAGATTAGTATGATAGTTTTTTTAACGCAAAATTCATATTGGAATATAATAAAACAAAAGAATGATAACTTAATACAAATTTGATGAAAATTTCTCAAACCATATAACAAAACTATTCTCTTTAATAATTCGTACATCCATTTTCCTTTCATGAATTCCCAAAAAATTTGTAAAAAGAAACACGATTTATGAACTTTGATTGATTTTTTTAACTTTTTAATATTTAAAGTGATTAATTAACGACTCAATCATAATGTCTAGAGTTTGAATTACCCTACAATAATTTTTTTTTTTGAAAAAAAAACTTTCTAAAAGAATAGAATATAAGATATCTCTCCTAAAATTTATGTTATACAATTTGACAATTCAAATTTTATTTTGATTTTTATTTGTAAACGACATTAAAAGATATGATCTTCGACCATTGTTTTATAAGACAAATGCGGCATACTATGTTGTAAGTAACAATAAACAAACTGGTTTCTCATTTAAAAAAAAAAAAATAGACAAGCACTTAACACCTGACAATTAACCTTATTATAAATAGATTTATAGTATAAATTAATATCATTAATGTGATCTGTAGTGCAGCCACGTATAGATCCAGTATTATGGCTCCATGTAATGTAAATCTTATTAGCAATATTACTATGGAAAAAAAAAACAGAAATACTATTCAAGATAGTAAAAAAAATATTATTTATGTTATTTTATTAAAAAATAAACAATTACTATTTAATTAATGAAGTTAAAATAAAAAATAAAAAACCACAATGATGTCAAAATTATTTAAAATGACATAAATAATAGACCTACACAAAACAATGAAAAACTATTTTCTTTGGAAGAATAAGATCGGAAGATCGGAAAAATTCATTGGAACCCCCTCTTTTTTTTTTTTATCTATCAAGAATAATATGTCACGTTCATTAAGATATTTAAATAATATGACCTTTCAATTGATATGATATGGTATTTTAATTGACGTGTCGTAGTGTTATTAGAGAGATATTAAAAGAAAAATGCATATATGGAGAAACATGAGTCAAATCCGTAATGGAACATGGCATAATCTAATGTGTTTTTGTGGTAAACAAAATACATATAATTACGTGAGATTAGAAAATTGGTTTTGCAAAATTTGGTTTTGTGAGAATAAAAGAAAAATCATTGCACATAGAGGCTAATTTTGTTTTCTTTACGAAATGAAAGAAAGCGAAAAGCAAAGGCAATGTTCGGCCAAAGCTCTAAGGCCATCTTCTGGTTTTTCATTGGACACTCCCCCTTGAGAGTTCATCCTCCTATTCATATCATCACAGACTTTTTGGTGGTGATGGCAGTGTACAATGTATGGTGGTAGTTTTCACCACATTTTGTTTTTATTTTTTATTTTTTATTTTTTTATTTTTAGTATCCTCTAGATTTGTGTCTTAGACTTGTTTTGTGGGGGCATTGGTGCTACTTGCCTTTCTATTTTAGTCGATTGAATTTATCTATCAATTATAAAGGATTGTCAAAGTCTCATGTGCTCTATTTTTGGTGTATCTTAGTGAGTTTAATGAGTCATCGCTCTTTAAATTTGGTACACAATTTTTATTGCTAAGGTCTCATGTGCTCTATTTTTGGTGTATCTTAATGAGTTTAACGAGTGTTCGCTCTTTAAACTTGGTACACAATTTTTTTCTTCCCTTAAATGTTTCATTTAAATTTATCGATGGACCAGATTGTTCAATAGGGTCGTGGTTTTCTTATAGTTTGTTGCCCTCAAATTAGTCAATATTGGTGTTTGTATATATTTTCTTAATTTGGAATAGATTATGTCACTCTAAAAAAAAATAGAGAAAAAACGTGATGAACAATCTGTAAAGTCAACTTTAAATCCCATAGAGAATAATAGATTAATATGTTTTTATGAGTATGTCAGGTGATTTTTCTTGCTTATAGAGTTTTATGCTAAATTATTATTATTATTATTATTTTTATACCGAGTCTTGGCTTTTCCCAAGCAGATCCGAACAGGCAGGCAGGATCCTGCAGCAGCTAGGTCAAAGGAAATAAAACTATGATAAAATAATTACGAGAAAAAGAGAAAAATAGATTAAGACGTGTGATGAATTAAAATTAATAGATTAATAGTTTATATAAGTTAATAAATAGGTTAAATTACTATTTTTACTCATAATTTATCTAGTTATGAATTATAATTTGATAAATTATTATCCATAATTATCTATAACTTGTCTGGTTGTGAATTATAATTTGATAAGTTTCTCCATAACTTATCTGATTATAAACTATAACTTAATAAATTATGACCTATTAATTTTTATAATTAAAAATTAACGTATATACTTTCTTAAACTTTTTATATTGACCTATTTTATAATATTTTTCAATAATTAAGTCAATTTTATTACTAAATTGCGATAAATGGTTAGTGAATATCTTTTGTCCAAACATCCCGCCTCTTTATAACGCCGGTCGAACCTGTAACTTAATGTGAAAAAGCTATCTATCTTTTTCAATGGAAAAATGATAGCACCACTAATCCTTTTTTTTTCTTGCAAGAAAAAAAAAATATAAATATAGTGCGACACTTGCCAATATATATCAAGGTCATAAAGCTATCTCTGATGAGTGCCCTTCATGTTATAAACTAATCACACTTGAAAATGTGATATATAGTTTCGTGTTGATAATCTTAAAAATAGTCTCCAAACTGTATATTAAATCTCAATTTGCTCGATAACGTTTAAGTGGATGTTTGGTCCATAGATTCATAATCATAATTCAAAATTATTCTCAATTTACGTGTATTTTTTGTGAGAGAAAATACTATAACGAATCACGACTCGAATCAGGACACGAATCCACCAACCAAACGATACTTAATGTTCCAAAGTCAGACTAATCTATTTTGGTGACAAAATTAGTTATTTTGTAACAATATTAGACGTTGTAACATAGAAACGCCAATAGAACCTTGCATGGACGGTGTATGATATATTTTATTCAGATTTTAAATCAGGTATATATAAGTACAGGATTAAGTTCATCATACCCATGATAAATTGGATTTGTTTTGGAACGTTTTCATATTTCAAACTCAATAATTAAAATATGATTGCGTGTTCTTTTTTTATAATTTGAGTGAAAGTGATTTGAGTTAAGAAGAATTAAAAGCGAAATGTAATTCTAGTTTGTCAGCCAAACATGACATGACAACGTAAATAAACAAATTAATTGACAAGAATGAAGAATCTGTACTCTTTTTATCTTTGTTAAGTGGGAGAAAAGGAAACTTAAATAAAAAACGTATAAAATTGTAATTTAGTATTATATATATATATATATATATATATAAAAGCAAAAAGACAAAACTATCGACATACAGATGGCCAGGGTTTAGGTGTAATGGGGTTTGCACGATTCCACTAACAAGGAAGCATGCATGAAATCCTGAAACTTTCACGTATTGATTTGTAACTAAAATTGGACAAATGGAACTCCACTCATAATACCAAAACATAAACGTGTCAAACGCTTCAAAAGTCACAATATATATTCAACAAGATTGGATGGCAGTTAGGTCTCTTTTTTTTTTTTTTTTTTCTCAGGGTAAAAAAATAAAATTTGTTGAAAAAGTTGCACTCCCACGGTCAATACCGAACTTAATTCCTCATTAGAGTCTTTGTAATACTTAACAGTAGAAAAAAAAAAATCGATAGTGACCATTTCCTACATCTAATGAATATTTATGATCGGCTTCGGTTGGATTTTGAGGCGTCTATAGTGTTAGCATGGTCTAAAAGTTAACATTCAGGTACTCTTGGCAAAATCTGCCTGTTATAAGTTCAATGTCATCAAAAGAGAAAGAGAAAAGTGATATATTTTAGCACGGTTCATGCACTTGTCCCGTTTAGTTCGCTGATTCAAGTTTTTAATTTGAGTTGAGATGTGATTTTATGTGAGAGTTTTTTACTGTAGCAAAAAAGTTAGATGTGATTGTTTGTAAGAACTTTTTACTATAGCAAAACTCGAATGCTAAACTTGAATCAACGAAATGAACGAGACCGTAACAAACTGAAGCCATTTGTCAAAAAAAAAAAAGAAAAAAAAAAGAGGTTGAAAAATATTGTGGATCATGGTGTCAGTTTTGGTCAGGCAAAAGGAAGGCCTCGCCGTCCCTCCAGCATGTTTTGGCATAAATATATAAGACAATCATGAATTATTCTAATGGAAACGTCATGTTTAAGCTGTAAATGGAATATTAATTGCTAAGAAAAGCAACAATTTGCAGGCTGGTTCAGCCGGAGATTGCTGTCGTTTCAGCCCGCTTTCTTCTTTAATTTTAACGTAAGATCTCCTTTAAATTTGTGTCGGAACTCGGAAATGCGCCTAAACCGCGTGGAGACCACGTTTATTTATTCTTCATGTTGACAACTTTGCTTGTTTGTCCAATTTGTATATTTGTACGGTACCTTACTCCTTGTGGTCTCAAGCTACTTTGAAATTGGTTCTGTGGCCGAACAATTCAAAAAAACATCACACGTCATTCATGGGCAGCTTAGGGTTTTTTTTTTTTTTTTTTTATAATTTGAGTTAGGGAGATTTAAATTCAGATTTTAATTTGAGTTAGAAGTTGAGTTTAAATTGAAATTATAACTTGAGTTTATTTTAAATGTGCACATTTAAATTAAGATTTGAATTGAGAATCTAATTTGAATATGTGTTCGCTATATCAAAATTTGAGTTATGAATAGTAAAAATTAAATAGGATGTAATTATTTTTGTTTAGAATTTGTTATTAAAATAAGAGAATGCAATTTTTGTCAACAATTGCAACTGAACCAGAGAGGGACCAAGTATAAACTTGAGTCTTCACTTGAGTTCCTTGCCGAACACAGACTTGGGCCAAGTTCTTTACTTAAGTGGCCCTTTTTTGAGTTTTTGGGTGTAAACGAATAAATTCATTGAGCACCTTTACGTGTCTCATGAGAATTTATCCCCATAAATACAAAAATAAGCCTCATTTGTAGGGTCCACGTGAGTCTCACTATGTGAGGCCCACCTCTTTGGTCTATGGAGATAAACCCTTGTAAGGACACAAAGTGTCTTTTCCTAATTCATCGAACAATGTTATAAGATATCGGTAGTATTAAACACTCATACTAATAAAAGATAGACCTCATAAGATGAGGCTCATTTTCTATTAATAAATTGTGTTTAGCATCAATGGTGTCCCAAATATTTTTCTAATTTATCCGCCTATCAATTTTTGGTATTTTTGTCTATATAACCACGTCATAAGTTTGAGTTATGAAACTGGTTGTGATATATGGTAAGCACCTAAAACCATGCCATTACATTGAACATGTGTAATTTTGATATAGGGATTGTTAGCTTTGGTATTGTCTAAGTAAGAGATTGTTGGAATATTTTTATATGGACTCATAATCATAATAATTTACTCTATTATAGATTAAATCATGTTATGGATAATTATATTAATGTGAACTAATTAACACATGTATGTTAAATGTCAGGCTATAAAGTGATGAATACTCTTTTTTTTTTTTTAACTAGCTTGAGGCTTATGAACTGCCTCTCTTGTAAGTAATGTGGTTAGTCCATTAAGTCAAAAAACCTATTTAGCACAATTTAAAAAGGGGCTTTAAAGGGAATTGACACAAGTTTTAGGCTTAGATTGACATATACAGAGAATACCACAACCACATCATCATATTATATTTAGAATACCAAATATACCCTTAGGATATTGTTTGATATCTGACCACTAGTCCAACTAAGATACTTGTTGGTATCCGATAGACAACTGCCAGTATTAGTGGTAGTAATCAACGGACAACTATCAGTAACCGGTGACTGCTGTGATACCAGCCGGCTACCAATCGGTAACCTCCAGTATCCACCTAGATACCTGTATTCATCAATGATACCGGTGGATATCCAAGACGATACTGACAAAAAACTGCCAATCCCTGACGGCACCACGATACCAAGATCCAACCTAAATACTGGCCTGTATCCAGCCATTATACCAGTTGGTATCCGCCGGAAAACACCAGTACCAAGGTCACTTACATGATAAAGAAAAACCTAAAAAAATCATAAAACAAATCCAGCAATCCACAATCTGGAAAACAGAAGCACAAAAACTTGAAAAAATTTCAACAGATTGCATAATTTAAAAAGGAAAAAAAAAAAAACACAACTACACAATCTCTCTTCCTCTCTTTCTTTGTAGATCTGCAAGAAGATAAACCCAATATTAGCACAGAAAAGTCAGAAACTTATGAAGCAATAAGAGTTCCCTCTCTCTTATCAATTAAACTTCACAAATATCACCCTATGAACACAAATTAACAGCTCAATAACTTCAAACCAATAGCTTGGTATTCTCACAAAGCAGGTCAGTAATTATAAACATGGATAGCACATAGAAGTGGAGGAGCCCTTGAGTATTATGGATGGAAATGATATAGTAATTATCATAATAATGTCACATTTTATACTATATAATGCTATAGTAATTATTTTAATGATATCAAATTTGATTATTCTTGTAATATTTTAAAAATTTTACTATATTTGAACTTTTTTATTTGTTAAGATTAAAATTTTAGAGTGCATAAATTTAAATTTTTATCTTTTATTTTTAATTAATATCTTTAACTAATATAATTAATTAATTAAAAAAGAATATTAATTAAGACTAAGCTGTAATTAAGAACAAAAAAAAACTACGAACTCTAAGGTTGTCTTCTTTCCTAACCAAACGGGCACAACCTTTCTGCTAGAAAGCCCGCAATGTGGGCCGAAAATGTAAGCCCACATTTACCGAACGTAGACAAGCCCGTCCCCAACTATGCCTTTTTCATCATCATTTCTGCAGAAGATAAGCACAGTGAGTCTCTTCAGGAGCTCCTTCCTCAAAAGCCCTAATCCGAACCCTAACACTTCAAAATAATACGGATTCTTGGCGTCTAAATCTGAGCTGCTTTATCACTGCCCTTTTGCGCATGGCGCTTCTTGGGTCTATCCTCTGTTGTAATGTGAGTTCTGCTTTGCTTTTTGTGCTCATTTATTTCCTTTATGGGTCTCTGATTGTGTTTGAAATCCAAATCAAGCTCAAAATGTCGATTTCTTGTTGTAAATGCATGTATTTTTGTTTTTGTTTTTATTTTTTTTGCTTTTAATGAGGATATTATTATCATAATTCTATTTATTAGCGTACGTTTAGTTAGTAAATTCGTGACATGATTTGAATTATGATCCGTGTTGTAACGATTTTTTTTTCATAAAAAATATATATAAATAAAAAATAATTCTGAATATGATTCTGAATTTATGAACTAAATGTTCACTTAATTTATATTTGCCAGAGTTGGATAAACTTTCCCTTTATTGGGTTACAGATTTTCTAAACTAATAGTAAATTACAAGATGAATACAAATATAAGATCTACCACATGAATAAATTTGCTTTTTTTTTTTTTATCTTTTTTCAACTTTTAATTTATTGGTATGACTTTTGACATTTATTCCCAGGGAAGTGTCTCTTCCATGGCGCTGACCGGCCTGCCGTGTTTAGGCATTCGGAGTTTATGTTCGACACTTTGTCTTTCTTCATATTCTGTTAAACAACCCAATTATGGCAAACGACATAAGACCCAGCTTTTGCCTTGGCATTGTCAACTAAACATGCACACTGGAAGATGCAGCAAGTCTTTTTTCCTTGCCATTCCATGCTTCTCCCATTTTTTTTAATTATATATATATGTATATATCTTTGCTGTCTCTGCTTTCAAACTTTTAGCATAATTTCTGCTCAGTATGATGTTAATCATAAGTCATAGCCTTGAGTCTTCTGACCCTCAATTTATTGTGCATTTTTTCCCCTTCCCCACTTTCCCCAATTTTCGTTTGATATTCCAGTTTTGAACACTTCTAATTCTATATTCTTCAGTGCAGCAACCTTCATTCATACTTCACGATCATCGGGACGATGTCGAGCGAAAGGCGAGGACTTACAAGGTAGCTTAACTGGTGAAAGCATCATTTATTATGCAGAAACTTTGGAGCGGGACCTGCATACTGCCATTGCAGAGGAGAATTATGCCAAAGCAGCACAAATTAGGGATAGCCTCAAACTTCTCAAGGAGGACAGAAAAACTTCTCTATTGGCAGCAAATGCTCGATTTTACAATGCGTTCAGGATCGGCGATCTTGCTACAATGCAAACCCTTTGGGCGAAAGGTAATGAGGTTTGTTGCGTGCATCCTGGAGCGAGGGGAATAACTGGTTATGACGATGTTATCACTAGCTGGGAGTATGTTTGGGCAAACTACGAATTTCCTCTTGATATTGAACTAAAAGATGTTAAAGTTCATGTTAGAGGGGATGTAGGATATGTTACCTGTCTGGAATTGGTTAAGACAAAGGGCAGCAGTTGGGGGGGACAGTTTGTGACAAACGTGTTTGAGAGGATTGATGGTCAATGGCTAATCTGTATCCACCACGCTTCACCTATTGACTTGTGAAGTTTTTATATTTCAATGCATATATGATATGAACCTCACAAAGAAAGCATCGTTCTAACTTAGGGTTCGATTAGTTCGCTTAATCAAATTGAGATGTAACTTTATATTATAGTTTTTTACTGTGACAAAAAAGTTAGGTATGGCTGTTTTTAAGAGCTTTTTATTATAATAAAAAGTTAGATGTGACTGTTTTTAAAATTTTTTTACTGTAGTAAAATTTAAAATTTAAATATTAAATCGGTGAAATGAACGGGGTTTTAGATTCTCAATATAAAAAACGAAACAAAGACCTTGACTTGTTATCTATTAAAGAGATAAGAATCAAAAGTATAAGAATTAGGGTAGATGCCACACTCAAGAAAAGAAAGAAGAATTTGTGAGTGATGAGTTTAGATTGAACGCCACGAGAAAGTATTGATAAGTTCAAAATAGTTGTTTGAAGAACTAAAGAGAAAACACTCTCAATAATATTATTTCATTCATAAAAAGTTGTCTTTCTCGGGGGCATACACGCCTATATATAGGTTGAAACAAAAATACAAGGGCGGCTAGCCTTTCACGCCCATAAACATTAAAGAAAAAAAAGGAAACAATCAGGAAAGTAAATGGCCTATAATGAGGGAAGTAAATAAAGACTTTAAATGGTAATTAGCTGTTTTGGAAAATAGGCAAGTTATTTGTCATTTATTAGAATGTAATCTGTTCCTTATTTGGAATGCAGAAAATAGGAAATCAACATGTATGCATGTGCCACACGTCCAAGACTCTATTCAGCCCCTTCAATTGCACGTCCAAGACTTCTATTCAGTCCCTTCAATTGCCTTGATGACATTGACTACGACTTAATCATGATTTGAATCCATCTTGGACTTCACCTTTTTAGAATCAGTTCAAAGTTCTTGATTCAACCCACTGAATGTTTCTTTAAATCTCTTGATCCTTGCCCTTGTAATTGGCTCAACTGGTACCTGCAATGGATCCTTTGGTGCTGCTACTATATTCTCATCAATATAGTGTACGACTTTCTCCTGGTAATGTTTCGTTTCATTGTGTTTCTCAGTCAATTAGGTTCTGTTTTTCATTGCCTTCTGAATCTGCTTTATTTGTGCCTTTTTGTTTTGCTCTTTCCCTCTGTTGCTTGGGGGATTGAGGACGTATTTCAATGATTTATTGCTAACGTCTTTTGCTTTAATCAAGGGATTAATTTTCTAATTTATCTGAGGCCGTCCTCTGCATTATGAACCCGTGAAGCGCCTCCCATTACACTGTTATCGCAAGCGCTGTTGTTTTGGAAAGTTCATCAGTGGCAGTCGTCCCCGGAGCAACATCATTTTGGGTCTGGATGGAGAGTTGGATTTGGAAGCCGGCATCAGCGAGCTCTTTTGGTTGGTTTCAGGGGGCATGAGTTTGTAAGTACGCTATGTTTGCAAAAGTTAGTGCATCCCTTGTTGATATGTGGACTACTTAGGTGGACCAAATAATTTGTTTCCTTGTCTACATAAACATTCCAACAATCGGAGAGAAACGAGACAGTTATTTGGTCACGTTTGCAACTGTCCTATCAAAACTGTATTATCTAGACAGTTGCAAACATGACCAAATAATTTGCTTTGTTGCCATTTGTTTTTTTTTTTTTTTTCCTAAACAGTAAAAGTTGAGCTTTTTTGCTATGAACAATAAATGTTGTGCTTAGTTAATAGTTATAGTGTTACTTTGCACCTTTTTTCCCCTTCTGCTTTTTTTTTTTAAAAAAAAAAAAAAATTTATTTAATCCCTGGAAAAGAAAGGTGTCTGCTTGGCCGATCTAGACTTGTCATATTAAGCACTTGAGAGCCGAAAATGGAAGTCGTGCTACAATTATTGGATCAATCTCAAAGGACAATCAAGTGCTGCTTTAGCTTTATCAGTGTAATGGGATGGAGAAATGGTGGCATTTGGTAAATTTGCCCGGTTCTATTCGATTAGTTGCATTCGTGATCGAAATGCAGGGAAAAGAACAAATTTACAATTCAACTGTCTTGGTAAGTATTAACTAATAGATAATGCAGTTATTTAATGTACTTCACAATGCTTACATGGTCGATTACCGAATCATCATGACTTAAAGACTGTAAATTTGAATTCTGTCCCACCTAATCAGTGGAACATTGTTCACCGAGATAAAAGGCTGTCATTTCATGAAGATAGGCACTGGCTTGGGGGCGGGCGCCTATCCGACATATAATCGGTACAAGCGGTATAAAATATTATTACTATGAAAAATCGTTCTACTCTATTCTCAGCTCTACTATGATTAGTGCCTCTAAACTTGCGGAGTTTTTAACACTCTCGGAGGATCCGCCTGGGACTCCGCCGATTGAGAGTGGTCTATCTCTTTTAAGATTTCTCTTTCTTTCTATCTCTGTCTCTGGTGATAAAAATCTGTGTTTGTGGAATTATTTTAGTTCTCTCGCACTTTTTAAGGGTTCTCATTCCTGAAGAAAGTCTTTTTAAAAAAAAAATTTATTTCATTATGCGCTCTCTCTTTTGCGTTGGCATTATTCAGTCCTGAGTGTAAAAGAAGGGATATTGGCGATTTTATACCATGCATTTTGAGTTAGTAATCCTCAATTTTGAATGCTCTCAAAATTGTACATTCAAAATTTAAATTCATGGCAGATTCGTAGCTTTTTTAGATCAATAACTGATTTATTTGTATCTTTGAATTGATGAATTTACCCTTTCCAGCTTATAAACCTGCAATAAATTACTAATTGGTAAATTTACCCTTCGCGGCTTAGCTTGAAATTGATGAATTTATCTGTCCAGCTTATCTTTAAATTGTTTTTTTTTTCTTTGTTCTTAAATGTTACGCTTGATTGATTTTTATAAGACCATTTAAGGTGTCATTTTAGAGGTTAAAAACCTTGAAAAAGGCAAAATTTGACATGAATTTGAAAATTAAAGATACAATATTAAGAACATCCAAAATGTCGGGTTATTTTTCTTAATAAACTCAATATGCAATATATATATATTTTTTTTAAAGAGTAACCATTAAAAAAATGAATATTTGTCCAACTATCAATCTCCCCTTGAAAAAAAAAAAACTCTCGCCTTTATTTTCGACCTGAGCCTCTACTAATGTGTAAAAGTTATCAATCACGAAAAGTATACGGAGAAAAATAGTAAAAAAGTGCCCTTCAAGGATAGCAAAATTTTTAGCAAAATTACTTAGAAAAAGTTACACAGTTTTTCACTCGATCAAATCGACCATATTGAAGAAGGTATACTCTTTTGTAAAAACAAATGGGAGAAAAGGAATCTACAATAGTAAACGTAACAAATATATAAAATGACTGATTTATATGGTAGAAATATGTAAAATGACAAATGAAGAGTAAAACATGCATACATTATAGTATACAAACAAAAAAGCGAAAAGGAAAAGCTAGTGATAGTTGCAATACTCTTTACAAGGGGCATACAATCCTGAAACTTCACGTATTGATCTGTAACTATATTGGACAAATGGAATTGCACTCACAAATATTCACAAACGTGTCAGAAGGCCAAAATATTCAGTAAGATATTACAATGGAAAACACAAGATAAAAGCACTATTAGATACAGAAACTTATCAAGCAATAATAGTTTCCCTTCTCTTATTAACCTCACATATCATCCTATGGACAAAAATAAACAACGCAATAACTTCAACCAATAGCTTGGTACTCTCACAAAGCAGGCCCAGACCAGAACTATGAACATTGATAGCACGGAAAAGTGAGCCCTTGAGTCTTGCAGATAGAATCTGCCAAATTAAAACTTCAACCATTCTAAGCAAGGACATAGACCCCAGCAAAATCTTGAGGGATAGTAGTCCTTTAAGTATACCTCTCTGTCATTTCCGATAATATAAAAACTGAAGGATCGGCCACGGTGAGCCATGGTAACTCGTATCACCGGCACAACAGAGATGGTATGCCTCTCACATATGACCCTTGCAGTGGGAGGGACAGAGGCTCTGTCTGCAATAACTTCAGAAGAAAATTTGTTGAGGAAGAAAGAGTCTGCAAAGAAGGCTGGAGTGCACTGGTATGCCTGAGTGTTGCATAACTGGACACCTTTGGCTCTATGGAAAACTTCATCAGGAACTGATGCTGCTCCGCTGGTTCCACTGACCTTCCGGGTTGATACTGTCTTCCTGTGAGACAATGGATCAGTTTATTTTGGTGGACCCAAAGTAGAAATGAGAAGGTTGGAGTACATGAAAACAATTTAGTAATTGCCTGTAAGCAAAGGATAATAAGTTAACTGGTCCTTCAAAGTCGCTTAAAAGTATCAGAAACATGTATAATTAGGTATCAAGGGAGTGGTCGGCGCAAAAGAAAGACAGCAAGGGCATGCTCACATTTATAGGTACGACATAAGGTCATAAATACATACCATTTAACAATGCAAATACTACGAGTAACAAGAGACCCGCTCCCACGACATGTCTCGCATTTAATAAGACCGCGAGATCCACAAGCTGCACAAGGAATTCTCCCCTTACCATCACATTTCACGCATCTGCACGGACAAGGAACCCGATTCTTTCAATTTCAGCCAAAAAATGTAAAAGAACAAAGAAAATGACTTTCAAAGCACCCACAAGTATCTATTAAATTAGAGTGGTAGCTATCCCATTCTAACATCAACGGTTACTCTATTACAAGTTACATCTGATTTCTGACTACATATAGACCCCGTTTGGTTCATGAATTAGAACCATAAGATTGGAACTATTTTCGATTTACGTGTGTTTTTTGTGAGAGAAAATACTGTAGCGAATCATGAACCATGATTCGAATCAGAAAACGAATCCTCCAACCAAACGGGCTCATAGTGTTTAGCAGTCAAGATCAGTTTTCGATTAAAATCATCTTGAGTTCAAAAGCGATCAAGTTTTGAGTGTTCAAAGGTGGTTTGGAAATTCTTATGTTGGAAAAGAAAGGATAGGAACTTATAAAATGTAGTAGTTCAGAATGTGTTACATACATTGTATCTGAACCGTCTCTATGAGCAATTAATCCCCTTCCATAACAAGTAGGGCACTGAATCATCTGGTTTTCCTTATGGAATCCAGGTTCTTGATTCACATTGCATGTACTGCACACAATTCCTCCTCGTCCAGCGCAACCTACAGTTTTTTTTTTTGCACATTTATGTTAGACTAGAACGCAACAAGAACAGTGCATTTATATAAATTACAGGGACTTTACTGACTTCAAAGTACTAACATAACATATTCCATGCTTAAACACATTACTTAAAGTAACCACAGTAGTCGAAGGAATACCAAATCAAGGAACCAAAGTTCTATATTCTATCCCATTTGGTCCCAATTTACAAAAGATAAAGAAAGGCCCTGCTTCACTCATCGGCCATCGCCACCCATATATTGATTCCCAGAATCTCACCTGAGCATTTCTCAATAATTTCAGAGTGAGGAATTTTAGCTCTTGATTCCTGATAAGGTACAAATAAAACAGGGAACTGAGATCTTAGATCCAGTTCCCAGATTCCAAGTTCAGGTCCCTTGTCTTTTCCATCAATATTGCCACCAAGGTATGGTTCTGTTTCTTTTATAGTGTCCCTTTCCTCCATGAAAGTATCTAGAGTTCCAACATACACATTGCAATCTTCCACTGTGTGAATGTTCCACGTCCGAGCTGGACGACTTCCCCAACAGCAGCGATGCCCAACATGATCAATGAGCAACTCTCGTATCTCCACCTGGTCTAAAAGTTGCCTACACATAATCTTTCTGTTAGGAGAAAGAAGGATCCAGTTTTCACAAAACTGTTGAACGTTAAATTGGAAACTTGATTTCTGAGTTAGACAAAAAAAGAAACATAGCTTATACAGGGAAAGCCATAATCATGACCAAACAAAGAGTTCTGTGGCACACATTGATTTAGAGTTGAATGATCCAACAACAGCAACAAATACCTGTTCTAGATCTCTTCATAAACTGCTTTATGCCACTTTGTGTCTTTAGATATCGTAGTCCTAACCATCTTATTTAGTAGAAAAGCTAACTAACCTCTTCCATGAAAAAATCTTAACAGTTTGCAATTTTCTAGCATGTACAAGTATCCTTTTGGTAGTAAAAAGATCGACTTGCTTCCTGCCTTGCTCTATCAAAATGATTGTTTGAATGGAATTTAGGCTTTATCTATTTGACACAAATACATTTATACTTGACAGGTTCCGGAATATATAACAGGATGAGAAACAAAAAAATTCTCATTTTCAAGTGATACAAATGCCTCAATGAAAAAATTGGTGAAATGCATGCATACTGCTTCCATGGAAGTGGCGGTAAAACAAATGGTTGTTATACTGAAAGTAATTTAGGATTCTCCAAATTGATGAAGATAAGCTTTTTCCTCCAAAGTAAGCAAGAGCTATGTTTGTTACTCCAAAATTTCACATGAATCATACAGTTTGGGCCAGTTTGCTGTGCTGTTAGTAATAAGTTGTTGTGGCCAGAATCATATAGGTGTTTGGTAAATATTTTTACAAAGCTGCTGTGAGTACCAGGAGCAAAGATTTAAGTGGTTGGTAAATTGTGTATGGAATTGTTGTTGAAATGTATAATGACGAGACATACTTTATCATACACGTTTATCGTTAGTTTTATTTCTATTTTTATGTTCAATATTCATAATCTAAAAAATATTTCAAATTTTATTAGTTAAAATAATTCTTAAAAATAAATTATTTTTACTCAAGGAGAAAAATAATTCATCTACTAATATTTATTATTGTTATTTTAAAATATTTTGATAATTATTAAAAATATTTGAATGAAATTTAGCATAGCATACTTATCAAAGATTTTCAATTTTTAAATAACTATTTTAAAAATATATATTTTTAATTTAATATGAAAAATAAAATAGGTACATTGAGAATTAAATATTATTATTAAGGTTATCTTAGTAAATTTGGATAATGGCAGCAGAAGCTGCTGTGCAAAAGCAACCCCCCTGACCTGCTTCTCAATTAAAATATATTTTACTAACTAAATATCTTTCAATATCTTGTCTGGTCTTGATAAAAGGAACCGAAGAGAAACATGGAAGTGGCAGTAAAACATATGGTTGTTATGCTGAAAATAATTTAGGATTCTCCAAATTGATGAAGATAAGCTTTTTCCTCCAAAGTAAGCAAGAGCTGTGTTTGTTACTCCGAAATTTCACATGGTTGTATTAAATGTGCTGTTTGTTTTGTAGATTTGAACCAAAATTGAAACCTTTTTGCTACAACGTTTTCTCCTAAAAAAATTTGAATTTCAGTTTAAACATTCTATTTAAACCTATGAACCATACAGACAAAGTCATTTACATTCAATTAAAATATATTTTACTAACTAAATATCTTTTAATATCTCGTCTGATCTTGATAAAAGGAACCAAAGAGAAACAAGTAAAAGAAGACCCAAATCTTAAAAGAGAAACGGAAAAATATTAGTGTGAGACTAGAACCTGATCAGTTCGAAATAAAAATCCATTCTTGATAAAAGATGTATCGTATACTACATTACCTGCCAACTTCGCTTGGTGTACCAGTACCACCATAATCTCCTCCATATACACCTTGATAGACAATAGCTTGCTCTGCAACAAGTCATTCATAATTCATTGTTCATGTATGCATTACGCTCAACTTCCAGTTGATAGAAAACAAATGATCTGACTGTTCATTTGGTAAGCAAAATTTTCTTGGTTGAGCCAAATTATTTTCCAATCAGTTAAAATGGAGGCAGGCCAAATACCAGTCTTAGAGCGACAAAAACTGTAAAATTTTATAAAAGGATCAACTTCTAGCTTTCCAAAACTTGTCTTCTCACTAAATAAATTCCAGAACTTCCAAGCAGAAATAGCTTAAAAGGAAGAAAAATACAGTTTTTCTCAACTCCTTTTTGCTTGGTTGGCAAGAAAATTTCCTCAATTAAGCCAAACATTTTTACCAGGATAAGTCAAAAAAACATGTTTTTGTTTGTCTCAGAAAAAAAAAAAAAAAAACTAAAATAAAACTCAGAGAATCAAGTTCAGTTCTTTATAACATTGTCTCAGCAACTACGCCCATCTACAAAGGAATTCACAAAGGCAAGTAATCAAAGCAGAAATAGATTTTTAAAAAAGGAAAACAAAATTTTTTTTTATCAACAATGTCTCAGAAACCATGCCAATACATAATACAAGAATCAACAGAACCAAATACAATCAAACCAGAAATCGCCGAATTGAAAAAACAACAGAAAATTCAGGTACCGTTACGGTGGGGCTCCGGAGAAGAGAGCAAAGCGGCGTGAAGGGAAGGCGAGTAGGCGTCGGAGACAGAAGAGGTCGGGAAGAGAGAGCCAGGTCTTCTTCCCACGGACTGATAGGAACTCCATTTATCGTCGCTCTCCTTCTCTCCAGATTCGCTGCTTCGTCCTTCAATCGGCGATCAACAAATTCAGAATCCGCCGCAGAGGAAGAAAAGAGGAATTAAGGCATGGAATGGAATGGAAGTGAGAGTTGAGGTAGCTATACCTGAGAGAAGAGGCTCCTCCATAATAACGTCCTTTGTGTTGGTGTTGTTCGTTCGTGTTATGTGATTGTGAAGAAGATGGTGAGTATGAGAGGGGGGTCAACTAATAATATGGGAAAAATAAATAATAATTTTGCTTAGCAATGAAGGAAATTTGGGTCGACGAATTTGGTTCCACACACACTATCGCCAATAACTCTCCTTGTAAAGACATATCATTTGGTTCAACCCAAAAGGACAAAAAAAAAAAAAAAGTTCCCGTTCATTTCGCTAATTCGAGTTTAAAATTTAAATTTTACTATAGTAAAAAGTTTTCACAAACAATCACATCTAACTTTTTTATTATAGTAAAAAGTTCTTACATAAAATCATATCTCAACTCGAATTAAAAATTCAAATCAGCGAACTAAATAAGCCCTTAAGATACGTCAAAATCATCATTCAAAAATATTTTAAATTTACGTATATTTTTTATTAAAAAAATATTATAATGAATCACGATTTATAATATGAATTATATTATAAATTCTTATTTTAAATGTACGCTTATTTTTATGAAAGCTGGAGTTTTATTATAACTTTCATTAGTATACCAGTTTTTATATTTATTTTTAAAAAATATTTAAAGATAATAATTAACGAAAAAAATTAAATAAAAACACATTAGAAAAAAATTATTTTAACTAATTAAAAATTAAATAGAAACATAAGTAAAAAATGCTACTCTTGTAGGTGCAAAATGATAAAAAAAAAATTAAATTTTTTTAAAAAAATAAGTACAAGGGCTGTTATGTAACGGCCTATAAAAAAGAATTTTAGCTCTTTTATATATCGTTAGATGTATAAAAAAAATAAAGAAATGCAATAGACAAGAAAAAAAAAAAAAAGAAAAAAAGTTAAAAAATAGAAAAAAAAAAATAGAGAAAATTAAAAAATTAAAAAAAGGAAAGAAACATGTGACCTATATAGAGGTCAACACATAGCCTCCTTAGAAGTTAAATTATTGTCTCTTTTAAGTATGTATAGATATAGACTAGTTTTGTGATGTACTCTACACGTCTTGCTATGTTGGAAGCACATAAAAAATTTATTATTTATTGAACAATAAGAAAATTATTTATACAACCATTTAATGATTTTTAGATTTATTTTAACAAGGAATAGTGTAATGATAACAATTGATAAAAAAAATTTAAGTAGAGATACATTTGAAGAAATTTTTTTTAATCAACTAAAAACAAATAGTAACACGTGAAAAAAATACTTTAATAAGAGTAAAGTGAGAAACAATATATTTTTAAAAAATACACAAAACATAAAGTAAAAAAAAATACAAAAAAAAAAATGAAAAAAAAGGTAAGTGGAGGGTTGCCATGTGGCAACTCCATAGAAAATGTAAGGGATACCAACTCAAACATTAACTTTTAGATAACAACTCATATAGCATGTAAGTTGTCAGTTTTTATATTAGTGGGTGTTTAAAATATTGTCACGTTAATTAATGATAAGACATTACTGTTGAGAATAGTGTCCTGAAAGCATGAGATGTAAAAGGATATTTATTATTTATTTAATAAAATAGTTTATTCATCATTTTATGTGCATATATTTATGAATATTTTATGAATATCAAATAAAATTCCTTGATTATTTATGTAACCTTAAACATGGTATATAAGTGTTATATACGAGAGGATAATGTTCAAGGATAATAATCAAAAGTAATTGTTCATAATGAATGTAATTAAAGTTCAAATCTTTAATTAAAAAATTATTAATACATGTCATTCCCATTTAGAATGGAACGGTGTTATCCGCACTGTTAATATGGCGAGATATTGAATGAGTGTATTTCGCATAATGAGATTATGTGGAACATGGACGCAGACACAATATGACTTTCTAATAATTTCCGTTAAGCATAGAAATTCTAATTGAGTCTACCGATGGTCATATATAGAATGATCTTAATCCTGAGTTCTTAACAAACTCCTATTTATGGATTTATGTCTTTTGATTTACTCGGTACGGATTCCGAAACCCTGAATCCTATTCCTTGTATTTTGGAGACATAATGAAGTAGGTAGCTGGGAATGTTATTACACGAGATGGAATCCATTCCTTCTTGAGAGAGAAGCAGATAAATAATTCTCTTGAGTGTTGATTCGGTACTTGGATTAGTAAGAGCGCTCTGGTTCATGAATGTGTTTTATGACTCACTATCCATTAGAGAATCAATGGTACTCAAGGATAAAGATGTAATTAGAGAGGTTAACGGATTCTATCTGACTCTAATTATGAATTATTTATGGAGGATTGATCTATATGCAATGACTATATCAAATGGACACTTCACAGTTTAGAAGTAATTAATGTCTATAATTCCGAGAGTGCAATTCCAAGTTTATAGTGGAGTAACTATTGGGATTAATATAATTAATTAATTAATTAAAGTGTTTAATTAATTATTAATTTTATTGGAGCTCAGAATTATAGGTCCATTAGTCCCCGCGTCGTCCTTGTAATTCTACTAGACACAAAGGGCAAAATGGAAATTTTAGAATTACGGAATTCTAAAATTAAATACTCGAAGAATAATTAATTGAGAATTAATTATTATTTACATAATGAGATTATTTAAATTTGAATTTGAACATATCTAGATTTATCCATTTAAACTTATTTGATAAGTTGTTTAATTTAGAATTCAAATTAATTTAAGTTTGACTTAAATTCGAATTTCAATCTGAATTAAAATTGAACTACTGGATAATGGATAAAATATCTTCCTTCCTTATCTTATTTCGGTGCCACACACAAAGGGATAAAACCCTAGGGTGGCCGGCCATCAAAGAGATAAGGGGAAGGGATTTTTTGTTCCAAATTCAAAATTGGAGATAAGGATTTGATCCTATTTTGAAGATTGACTTCTTCTCTTTAAATATGAGATAAATGAAAGATTGTGAGACAATCTTGAAACACTTTTCAGCCCTAGTTTCCTAGTGTGGCCGGAATTCTCATATAGCAAAAAAGAGAGTGAAAATTTTTCTCTCCAAAAATTCCACATCGTGCATGCGTTGGTGTTTTTGGAAATTCGAGTGTTTAAGAAACTGTTTTGTCTCACGTGTGCCCACACACACGTCTACGTGGAATCAAGGAATTGACGTGGCAGACTTTGGTGTCTAAACACAAAGCTTGGAGCTAGGACTGTTCGTGGTCAAAGAAAATCAAGATATCATCCGAGTCGGCTACAAGGTATTTTTTCGGTTGATCCTTGAATCTTATAAATTAATGAGATTAATTTATTGGTGCATAAATTAATATAATCTATAGAGTATCTCAAAAGTTTTATGAAAATTTTTGTGATACACGATCCGCTATTCCGCTGCGTTTCCGCCGCCGAATTCGATTCGGCAACCAACAATTACATATACCAATAAAAATATAATAATTCACATGTTATATAAATTAGTACAAAAAATTACGATTTGAGTTAGTGTACCTAATATTATTCTTATATTATTATTATGAGTTTGTTATAAATTTGGGTACATAATGCATGTAATGGATTTTTTCTTGTTAAAAATTATGAGAAAATTAGGGAAACGATCTCTTTTTACCATTTTTTAATAAGTGGCTGATTTTTCTTTTAATAAATAGCTAAATTTTGTTTTATTTTAAGGAAATAGTCATTTTTCTACAGTACTCACTTAGTGATTCACCCATAATTAATAAGAGATAAACTGATTTATTATTGATTTATCAATGGTTTAAATTTTAATCTTTTTATTTTTAATAAATTTAAAATAATTTTTAAAATATGAGTTTTAAAAATTTTAGTTTCTAATTAATTAATGAGAAGAGCAGATTTCACATCTTAGGTTTAAAAAAGTAACACGACGATATTAAAAAAAAATTAAAATGTTAAGGTAGATATTTAATATTATAAAAGACACATAGTATCATACACATATTTTGATATATCACAAAACACTAAAATAATTTTTTATCAAATTTCTTTAATAATTATTACTTTGAATGTTTTGTTATCCTCTTATCAAGATTGGGCCGGATTTAAAAAAAAAAAAAAGAGTTATTTAAGTAGGCATTTTTAAATTGGGAGAAAGAGAGAAATAGATCAAAATTTGAGATGAGTTAAAGTTAATAGATTAATAATTTACATAAGTTAATAAATAAATAAAATTACTATTTTTATTCATAACTTGTCTGTTTATAAACCATAACTTGATAAGTTATTGTCCATCATTTACACTTTTTATTCATAACTTGTCTAGTTATGAACTATAACTTGATAAGTTTATTTATAACTTATCTAATTATGGTTACTTATCTAATTATGAACTGTAACTTAATAAATTATAACCTATTAATTTATATAATTAAAAATTAACTTATATATTTTCTTAAACTTTTTATATTGATATATTTTTTACTATTAAATTCAGGACTTCTAAAGTATACGTTTTATGTAATTAACTTCCAAACAAATAAAAAAAAAAAGAAGGTTACGTGGGCCGAGAAATGCTCGGCTTGTTTCCCCATAATTTGGTGAAATGGAGAAGCGTGCTTTTTGTTGATCTGAGAAGCTTCGGATGAGTTTAAAGTACTTTTAATAATAGGGAGAAAGAGGAAAATAAGTCAGAATTTGAGATGAAATAAAATTAATAAGTCAATAGTTTATATAAGTTAATAAATAGGTTAAATTATTATTTTCGTCCATAATTTGTCTGGTTATGAACCATAACTTAACAAGTTATGGCCTATTAATTTCTATAACTAAAAATTGGCCTATATACTTTCTTAAACTTTTTATATTAACCTATTTTCTACTATTTTCCTTAATAATATCATTACTTTTACTTTGTTGTTAGATGTAATGGATTGTTTCATTATTTTCGGATGACATAGAAAATTATTTATTTTCCCTTCATTTCAATGCCTGATATTACATAATCAACCATATGTCTTAATTATATTTTCAGAATTAAAATATGGATGCAATTTGTGAGTATTCTACATATGCATTAGCTTAATGCATATGTATGATGATATTGTTGATTTGTTGTATAAATCAATCTTAAAGATAATATATAAGAAATACGGTAGATTGTTTTCCACAATATGTGGGATCACAACATTATAATTTTAGGAATTTGATTCATTTTTAAATTCTTTGTCAAATATTCCGTAACAGAATTTTTTTGATTTAAATTTTTGTAAAAGAAAAATACTGTAACAAAATCAGAATCGTGGTTTGAAATACTCTTCTAAACAACCCATTTAGATATTTAAAGCTATTTTTGTCCTAATTTCAGCAAACTCATTTCTCTTTTGCAATGTTTAGCTTCAAAATTAGTCTCAATTTTAGTCCCCGAACTATAGGCCATGTTACATTTTATTCTAACTTTTAAAGAATTTCATAATGAGTCTCCAATCTATAACATTGTTTCGTGTTAGTTACTCCACCGTCCGACATATTCAGTGAAAAGAAGCATGTGAGAGCCATTTACGGTTTAGTAGGAGTTAAAAAATAAATGGGTTTAATTTTATTGTGGAGGTGTTTCCAACCTTATGAGGATCTTAAGTCTCGTTCATTTTGCAGATTCAAGTTTTTGATTCGAGTTAAGATGTGACATTTTTTAAGAGCTTTTTACTGTAGCAGAAAATTTTAATGTGATATTTTTTGAGAACTTTTTACTATAAAAACCTAAAACTAAAAACTCAAATCAGTGAAGTGAACGAGGTCTTAGAATACTAAAAATTATCACTTTAGAGAAGCCAAAAACTCATGCTACAATGTTATGAGTTAGATGCCAAGACACTTCTTTGGGCAGTATAGATCAGTCTATAAACTCCTATAAAAGGAGAATAAATTTCTTTGGGCCACTAACTAAATGGTTTCTTTAGTGCCCTTTTTTCTTTTATTTTAACTTCCCACCCACTTTCTTTCTTTTTTTTTTTTTTTTTTTTTTTTTTTTCTCCTTTTTTTCGTTTATTTTTTATTTTTTGCTTATTATACATTTTTCCTTTCCTTAAATTGGCCCTCATAAAACTTTTTTTCCTTTTTAGTGAAATAATTTATTTGGTTACATTTTCCTTTTTATTTTTATCATGTTCTCTTAATGAAATGTCTCATATATATATATATATATATATATATTATACTTTTCTTCCTTTCTCACAATTTTTTTTATCTCCTCCTTTCTTTCATTCTTCTATTTTTTTGTCATATTATATATTCTCTTTTTTTTTTTTAATCTCTCTAAATAAAACCATAATAAATATGTTTTTTATTCTTACCTATGCGCACGGTTTTCAGATATATTACTATTTGATAAAGCTAATGCGTTTGGATTTATGTTTCCTTTTCCTCTTTCTTGGGGGTGTTTGAAATAAAAAAGTATTTCGTAAGAGAACGAAAAAGGAAGAGCAAATGCAATAAGTGTGAGAGATGGGGGTGGTTGGTTGCTAAATGCCACGGCCACAAAGAGACACAATCACTAGCCCCTACCAACCAAATTCCATATCCAACTCTTAGTGAATCTTATATAGTGGAGGTTTGATTGAGGAGTTGTTTGTTTAGGAAATTCGTATTCTAATTTAAATTATTATTCGTGATTTATTATAATATTTTTTTTATAAAAAATATATATAAATAAATAATAATTTTAATATCATAATTTTAATTTATAAATTATAATTTAAAATTATTTTTAATTTATGTATATTTTTATAAAAAAATATTATAATAAATTATAAACTATAATTTAAATCATGATACAAATTTACCTGACTAAATGCAAGTGTGGCCAAATGTGAAACAACTTCTCTAGTGGAGAACCGCCATTTGCTTTACAATCATAATTAGCTACACATGTCAAAAACCGGTTTTATACCACTTGTCTTAAACCAATTTCTCAAATAATACGACGTCGGTTTAGTCCTATAAAGTTAGGGGTGTGTTTGTTATAAGAAGAAATGGCACGGCTTTAAGACGCTAGTTGCTGTGTTTCCAGCTACTTCACAGGAGTACAGTTATGGCTTCGTACACATTGGAGTGAATTTCCATTTTTTTTTCACACTTTTGTCTCAGTGTTGTCTCTTTTGTTGTCTGAACTAGCTCTTCTCAACATGGCAGCTTACATTTAGAGTGAAACTCAATCACTAGCCCCCACATTTGGAGTCTCTTTTGCTTCTCTTTTCTCGGTAAAACTTAAGGTGGGATTTTGGATTTTGTTTGATTTTGTTTCCTTTTTTTTTTTTTTTTTTTGGAATTCTGATTTATCCTTAATATTGGATGTTTCTATTGTTTAAGTTGGTTGGAAACAATTGAATGGCTCAAATTTCCTCCTTTTCAGGAAATGGCCGTCGAGATGAGAAAATGTCTTCATTTGCCATCTAAAGCGCTTTGGATCACAGTTTTGTTAGTGTCCTTGCTACACAATTTTGAAGGGACTTCTTCGGCTTCCACATACTTGATTGGTCTTGGAAGCTATGACATAACAGGGCCGGCTGCGGATGTTAATATGATGGGATATGCCAATGCAGAACAGATTGCATCTGGGATTCACTTCAGGTTGCGAGCTCGTTCGTTTATCGTCGCGGAACCGAAGGGAAACCGTGTTGCATTTGTAAATCTTGATGCCTGCATGGCCTCCCAAGTTGTTACAATCAAAGTTCTTGAGAGATTAAAAGCAAGGTAGAAAATGCTACTGATTCTACAAGTGGTGATTATGTTAGATATATCTACCCGTGATTATGATGCTTTTGAGATTGATAATTAATACATATATACTAAAAAGAATGTCGTGTAGGCATTTTAAAAAGGGAAACTGTCTTTTTTTCAAATCATAAAAAAAAAAAAAAAAATCTTTTGGAGGTTTTTACTCGCATAAATATTTATTTACCAGTTGATTATCATTTTCCAAGATTTTGAAGGTCATATTGTGTATTTATTCTAGGTATGGAGACCTTTATACAGAGCAGAATGTTGCCATTAGTGGCATTCACACTCATGCTGGACCTGGAGGATATCTCCAGTATGTTGTGTACATTGTCACATCACTTGGATTTGTGCCCCAGTCGTTTCATGCTATTGTTGACGGCATTGAGAAAAGCATTGTAGAAGCTCATGAGAATCTTCGACCGGGATCAGTTTTCGTGAACAAAGGTAAGCGAAACTGAATCGTAATTTCTTGAGCTTGAATGATCACCCTAAAATTTAGGGTGTATTGACATCCTAATTCAATAAAAAAAAAAATTAAAATTGTTTTCCTGAGTTGCAACCTTTGGTCCTCTAGAAGATGTATATTAATGCATTTAGCCAACATTCACATGCCGAAATCGTTTATAGGTGGTAAAAGAAGATTCTTTTCACTTGCAAAGCATGCTTTGTTGTTGATGGTCAAGTGGTAAACATAGATAGATGTTAAAGCAAGAGGTCGAAGATATCCTTTTGGGAAGCAAGTTTTATTTCCAGACTCTAGTCTGCAAATTTACAATAAGTCTAGTCTAAAACTTTAGATGGGTAGTGTTTTGTTGCTTGATGGTCAAAGATTTATGATTATACTAGTACATAGAAATTCAAGATTATATGATGTTTTTATACTTTACTTTAGCATGTGATGGTGCACTTTATCAATGAAGAGGTCACATTTTTTAATGAATTTTCCTCAAATCTTTCTGTCGTGGCACTATTATAGGAGATCTCTTGGATGCCGGTGTGAACCGTAGTCCTAGCGCTTATCTCAACAATCCTTCATCCGAGCGGAGTAAATACAAGTATGATGTTGATAAAGAAATGACTCTCATCAAGTTTGTTGATGATTACTGGGGCCCGATAGGTACCTTTAACTGGTTTGCCACTCATGGAACTTCTATGAGCCGTACAAACTCACTAATAAGTGGTGACAACAAAGGGGCTGCAGCTCGATTTATGGAGGATTGGTTTGAACAAAATGGTTTTGGCAGTAGTTTTCATGTCAATAAGTCAGGAACCAGCAAAATCCCACGAAGGGTCTCGAGCTTGATTTCGAATTCCAATGGAAATAGTAAGAACAAAATCTACCGAAAGATGACACACGTTTGCATATAGATACAAATATATTAGGACATAGGCACGTCGATATCAACATCTCTATATGAATATGAATTCATCATTACTTATATGTAGAAAAGACACTGCATATATACTCCTTTCTTTTCTTTCATTAAATGGAAAATTCTGTTACCTTTGTAATAATTATACATTCTTTTTATACAGGAAATGCATTAATGACACTTGCTGCCTCTTTTCTGTCTTCCAAAGGACAGCCTGTGACAAGGCTTTTGAGTTCAGCAAAGAGGGTCAGGAATGCTTTACGTAAACCTGAAAAGCCTCAATTTGTATCTGCATTCTGTCAATCAAACTGCGGTGACGTAAGCCCCAACGTTCTCGGTGCATTTTGCACCGATACTGGACTTCCTTGTGATTTTGATCACAGTACCTGCAATGGAAAAAATGAATTGTGCTATGGCCGAGGACCAGGGTAGGATTTGTTCTCATTTCTAAAGACATCTCTGAGTATGTTGGTTAAATATACAACAGATCATAAAAAACATACGTACATCATCCTTTTTTGGCAGTTATCCAGATGAGTTTGAGAGTACTCGTATAATTGGAGAGAGGCAATTTAGAAAAGCAGTGGAGTTGTTTGACAAAGCAACTGAGAAGGTGAAAGGGAAAATTAGATACCGCCATGCTTACGTAGACTTCTCCAAGTTAAAGCTTTCGGTCCCCCAAGAGGATGGGACTAACAAGGTGCTGCAAACATGCCCTGCTGCATTAGGATTCGCATTTGCCGCAGGAACTACTGACGGGCCTGGAGCTTTTGATTTCAGGCAGGGAGATGACCAGGTTTAAAAAATAAAAGTTTCTTTGGATGTTTGAACCATCATTACACGAATCTCTCCTCAATTCTTCTTGATGTTTGTGCTTGGTGCTCGTTAGGGGAACGCCTTTTGGAGATTGGTGCGGAATGTGTTGAAAACACCAACTCAAGAGCAGATCAAATGTCAGCATCCAAAGCCTGTTCTCCTTGATACTGGAGAAATGAAGGAGCCATATGACTGGGCTGTGAGTATATTACAATGATGTTCAGTTATATATATGTCGACATTTTATTCTTTTTTAACAGTTTTTGATGATCTTGAACCACTTAAATTAGTGTGTGTTCTGGTTTATCTTTTTTTCCAATAAATCAATATGTCATTTGTTTCAAATAAGGGTTGATACTGGTGACTTTATGCAGCCCTCAATTGTTCCAGTTCAAATTCTGCAGATCGGGCAACTTGTCATTCTGAGTGTACCTGCAGGTACAAAGAAAATTTATTATAACCATACGCAATTGTATAGTGCCATAATATGGCAATGTCCTGGTAAATCTTGCTCTCTAGCTATTAAGTGAGCGAGTTTTGCATGCACATTTACGTCTTGTTAGCAAGAAATTGTATCAGAAATCTCCCTTACTTTTTTCTTTTTTGGTGGGCTTCCTAGTTTCTTTATACATGCAAATATCTAATGATATCCTTTCCTTCAGAGTTCACAACCATGGCCGGCAGGCGCCTCCGGGATGCTCTCAAAACAGTGCTTACTTCAGGTCGAAATGGCAATTTTGACAGAAATGTGCATATAGTCATAGCAGGGCTGACTAATACATATTCTCAGTACGTTACCACCTTTGAGGAGTACCAGGTTCAGAGATACGAGGTTTGTATCCACCCTGCAAGTACATAGTAAATTTTTTGATCACATAAATCAGATGAAGCTATACTAAATCTTAAAAATAGGAAGTACTAAGGACCTCGAAACTTGCTTATCCAATGGAGTTCAATAAATGAATTCTTCTTTTTTTTTTTTTTTTTTTTTTTTTTTTTTTTTTTTGGTTGTAAAAAACAAATGTGTTTTCCAACTTTCAGGGGGCCTCTACACTTTTTGGACCACACACACTTGAAGCTTACATTCAAGAGTTCAAGAAGCTAGCGACAGCTCTAATAAGCGAGCAAACCACCGAACCGGGGCCACAACCTCCAGACCTGCTTCCCAAGCAAATCAGCCTGCTGCCCCCAGTTGTTGTGGACATGACCCCTTCTGGTGTGAAATTTGGGGATGTCAAGAGCGACGTCCCTCGAAACTCGACCTTCAAGAGGGGTAACATGGTCTCGGTTACCTTCTGGTCTGCCTGCCCGAGGAATGACCTCATGACTGAAGGCACATTTGCATTGGTTGAGCTTCTCAAGGATCACAAGACATGGGTTCCAGCCTACGATGATGACGATTTCTGCCTCCGGTTCAAGTGGTCGAGGCCCGAAAAACTTAGTCCTCAAAGCTATGCAACCATTGAGTGGAGGATCCCAGTATCTGCACCACCTGGTGTGTACAGGATAAGTCATTTTGGCGCCTCAAAAGCACTTTTGGGATCAATTAGCCACTTCACAGGTTCTTCCAGTGCTTTTGTAGTGACATAGGGAGCCTGCAAAGCTTTGTGCAAGTCCTTGTTCCAGTCATACGATTTTGTGTTCGTTCAAAAAAGAAAGATACTTACTACAACCCAAAGGGTGAAACAACGGCATATTCAGAACTAAATAAGCTATTTAGCACATGTGTTTTTTTTTTTTTCCTTTTATGAAGGTAAAATTCATTACCACAGAATTAATTACAAACTTAAATTAAGTCGCCCATGACTCCAAATATAATAAAATTTGACCCGAATAACTGGATCCACCAGTAAAACAATAATTAATACAAAGACAAATACATTTTGATGTTTGTTTAAGCAAATGATTATCATGTGATTAAGCAATCTTTTTACTTTCTACTGTTCTCTGTTCTGCGAATGTGCATTTATGTTTACCGATCAGTTTGTAATGAAAGACTAGCGGGTCCAGCTCATTTTTTCACATCAATTGAGAAGTTGGATTTCTAGAAGCAGACATCAAGATTAAAATTAGCATTTTCATTTCTTTTTTTTTTTTAATTTTCTAAATGGTTCAATTTTCCTATAATTCTCCTTTCACCTATTTTCATTGAGATTTAGAGGTGGCCACTGGGTTGAAGTAATGAAAAAAGGGGAAAAAAGTTGCTAATGCTATCGTCAATTCAATTCGTCATTGACTTTGTTCATTAATCTTTTATTATTATTATTATATTTAATTGTCGTCATTGTCTTTTTTTAAATCTTTTCCTTGTTTTTTTTATATTAAATGTTCTCGTTTTTCAAGTCATTATTGGTACGTATTCAATATAAAAAAAATGACATTTCAAACGTCAGTAAATTGTACGTGTATCTGGATGACTTTTTTTGGGATTGCAACCGTGATATATGTCCTTTTTTATTTTTGAATTAAAGTGATTTAAGTAATAATTTTAAATTAAGTTTGAGTTATAATTTATAAGTCTCGTTTATTTTGTTGATTTGAGTTTTATTTCAGTAAAAAGCTCTCACAAATTAATTACATTTAACTTTTTTGCTACAGTAAAAAACTCACATAAAATCAGATCTCAACTTGAATTACAAACTCGAATTAACGAACTAAACGGCCTTTTGTAAGTTAATTTTGTGTTTAAATGTGTACATTTGAGTTATGATTTGAATTGAAATTTTTTTGAATTTATATTTAGATAGGTCAAAACTTAAATTTGTAATAAAAACTTAATGGTGATAAAAACTTTTAATAGGGTATATGGATGAGGTTTTATTCGTCTTTTTATTGTAAATGCATAAAAAAAATTATCTCAATCAGAATTTAAACGAAAAAATTATGATATTTTTAAGAATAGAAAAAATTTTGCTCAAGTTAATGAGTTTGAATTTATGAACTCAAGTTGAAGGAAAAACTCACTCGAGTTTAAACTCAAATTTTACAAATGAACATGAACTTGAATAAAGTTATAATTCGAGTTCAAACTTTCTCTGAGTTTGTTGCAAAAGAACAACCCCATGCTGCATATTTATACGGTTAAAACAATGAGAGACCTATCAAGAGTTTAGGTCTTATTCATTTCACTGATTTGAGTTTTCAGTTTTAGATTTCTATAGTTGAAAGCCCTCTAAATGTCACATCTAACTTTTTCTGCTACAGTTAAAAGCTCTAAGAAAATATCACATCTTAACTCGAATTAAAAATTTAAATCTACAAAACGAACGAGGCCTAAGGGGTTATTCTTTTGTATTTTTAAATTAGGGTGATTTGAGTGGTGATCTTGAGTTGAGTTTCAGTTATAACTTGAGTTGAAGTTGTAACTTGAGTTTGTGTTTAGATGTGCACATTTGAGTTATTATTTGAATTGAAAATCTATTTAAGTTTGTGTTTGGGTGGGTCAAAACTTAAATTTGTATTTAGATAGTATTTTAATAAAAATTTAATGGTGATGAAAAATTTTAATAGGGCATTTGAGTGAGATTTTATTCATATTTTCGTTGTGAATACATAGAAAAAAGATCATCTCAATTAAAATTAAAATGAAAAAATTATGACATTTTTAAGAATAAAAAAATATTATTCATTAACTTGAGTTTGAGTTTATGAATTCAAGTTAAAGGAAAAACTTAAACTCGAATTTAATCCCAAATTCGAGTTCAAATTAAAATTTAAACTCAAATTTTACAAAAAAATATAAATTTGAATAAAATTATAACTTGAATTCAAATTTTTTCTTATAACAACCCGGGCTTTAATGCATATGTGGTGTGTATTTATTCACGAATAAAATTGTTTTAAAATTTTTGTTATCATTTCCGTCTTTGTGATTTTGACTTTTACAATGATCTTTTATGTACTTCTTCGAAGGGATTGTGTGGACAGTAAAAGAAGAAAATATGAAATTATTTAAGATTTTTGCAAAAAAGTCTATAAATACATTTCACACTTTATACGGACCCCTGAAAGAAAACTTTGCAACCAGCCCACGTAGAATGAAAAATACATATATAAACGTATTTATTTGACCGTATTAAAATATCGTATCGTCTGATAGTACATTAATATAATATTTAATGTAGTTATTATATTATATAAATTAATAAAAATAGTAAATTAATAGTGTTTATGTGGTATTATAGAATTAGTCTCATTTTTAATATTGTATTGTGTTAATTTATAAGGTCTTTATGATCTCTGTTAGAGTTAGGCACGACTTAGGGTTAGAATTGACTGATATAGGGTCATGTCAAATATATAATTGTCTAAAAATTTAGGGGCACAATGCAAATATATTTTTAAGATTAATCTTCAATTTTTTAAAAATTATATTGATCCCAATTTTTGAACAATTACAATTCTATCCCAAAATTTTTAGAAATTTGCATTCTAACCCTTAAAAATTTACATTTTAACCCATATATAATGACACTAAACACCATATTATTATAATAATACAACACAATTCAATAAAATATAATATAACTTATACAATACAATACATACAAACTACCGAAACATGGCCGTAACACCGTTTCTAATACTTTCATTAAAAAAAAAAAAAAAAAAAGAAAAAGAAAACGTGTCTTAAGAAAGAAAAAAAAAAAAAAGGCAACACAAGAAAAAAGAAAAAGTAAAAGGGAAAGTGTTGTTACTGCAATACTGCTCCACAGGGGTCTTCTCCGGCTTATGCGTCTGATGAAATCAAGGACTTGTTCAAATTCCATTGGTGAAAATAGAAAAGAGGAAAAATGAAAAAGAAAAAGAAAATAAACAAGAGAGAGATAAATAAAAAAAATTAAAAAAAAACGAAGGTGGCAGCTAATCGTTTTTTTTTTGGAAGAAGAAAATTTCATTTCAAAATACAATAATTACATACCTAAAATTAAAATGGTCGCAGCTGTCAGCTTATCGCCCTTTGTTATAGATCATATCATATCATATATATATATATATATATAAACTGTTCATTTTTTTAATTTAAATTTAAAATTTAAATTTTGTTACAGTAAAAAATTCTCACATAAAATTACATTTTAACTCAAATTAACAAAATAAACGAATCCATACTATCCGTTCATTTTCACTGATTTGAGTTTGTAATTCGAGTTGAGATGTGATTTTATGTAAGAGTTTTTTACTGTAACAAAAAAATTAAATGTGACTGTTTATGAGAATTTTTTATTATAATAAAATTTAAATTTTAAACTCGAATCGGTGAAGTAAACGGAACATAATTATTATTTTTTTTTGGAAAGGATATAAAGAAATCAATAATACATGAAAGATTTGACTTTTTTTTTTTTTTTGGCTAAAGGAAAAACCGGGTTTTACAACTCCCAGCACAGTAGATTTCCAGCAATTTTCCTTATCAATCAATCAATCATTCCCAGAAAAAATAACGTGGATCAACGGTCACTATTAATTCAATAAAATAAATAGATTAATAAAGACCTTCATTTAATTAGCACTCAACAACCTAGCTCAAAAAAATAAAATAAAATAAAATAAAAAATAAAAAACTATGAAAAAGACTCGCGCGAAGGTCCCACCAGTCACAACAGCCATGCAAATTGCATGACGAACCATGTCTTATCTACCATTATACGTTATGTTACGCTCCTCTACTCCAAAGCCCCTAACCTTCCCTTAGAAGCCCTTCTTCACAGAAAAACCACCATTTTGTTGTCATTTCTTTTTTTTTTTCCTCTGGAGAGCCTCGATCGGAATCGAAAACCCGAACCGATGGAGAACCCAATCCGGTGGACCACCGTATGGGTGGTGGCATCGTGGTACGGCTCCAACATCGGCGTCCTCCTCTTGAACAAGTACTTGCTGACCGGCTTCGGGTTCAAGTACCCGGTGTTCCTGACCCTGTGCCACATGGTGGCCTGTGCTTCGCTGAGCTACGTCGCCATAGGGCTGGCCAGGGTGGTCCCTCTGCAGGCTATAAAATCCCGGTCGCAGCTGGGCAGGGTCGCTGCGCTCAGCGTCGTTTTCTGCTACTCTGTCGTCTGCGGGAATGTGTCGCTTAGGTACATTCCGGTGTCGTTTAACCAGGCAATCGGAGCGACGACGCCGTTTTTCACGGCGGTGTTTGCGTACCTGATGATCCAGAAGAGGGAGGCTTGGGTTACTTATGCCGCGCTTGTGCCTGTTGTTGTTGGCGTCGTCATTGCTAGCGGGGTACGCACGTAATTTACTCAAGTCTCATTCCTTTTTTTCCTTCTTTTTTGGTTTTTGTTCCTTTAATTATTTTTAAAAGTTTCGATGAAATTGTTATATATAGATCTTCTTGTATCGTGTGTATATATGTATGCATTGGATTGCTTAGGTCAGTGTAATTGTAATATATATATATATTTATATATTTTGTAAATAAGTGTTATTGTATTTTAGAGCTAATTGGTTTGGGGATATAGGAAATTTCTACGTTTACAAGAAAATTTCCAATTAACATTTTTTTTTTTTTTTGTACATTTTGTTTTTAACTTTTTATGAAATAACCCTGTATTCCAAATAACCCCAATGCAACCCCCCCCCCCCCCCCCCCCCCCCCCCCCTTTTTTTTTTTTCTTTTGAATATATAAAACACACCTGAAAAAAAAAACAATATTATTAAATATCAAGGACACGAAAGTTAAGAGATGCAAACAAAGAGTAAACAATTATATTATATCGTGTCATTTAATGGACTCGAAGATTAAAGCGTGGAAAATCAATTAAAATTAGATGTGATATTTTTGAGAACTTTTCACTCTAGCAGAAAAAAAAATCAAATGTGATATTTTCTGAGAGCTTTTTACTGTAGAAACTAAAACTGAAAACTCTAATCGGTAAAATGAACGAGGCTTAAACAATGACACCATTTGAACTCCAAAATTGATTAGGGGATATGAGTCCTAAAAACCGTCATCACCTATACATATGTCATACCTAATACTATAGAATTCATCTTTAAATTAATTAGTAGATTCTCTTAAAATTAAATTGGTTTGAACCAATTAGCGATAATGAAAAGTTGGCACAACTAAAAGCTTAATTTCTTTTTTTTTTTCAGCGAAAAAAGGGAACATCAGCTAAGTAATAATTAAGATGATTATTGGGATTTTTGCAAATATAACAAAATTTTCAATAGTAGAGTTCAAATATATCAAAATTTTTAAAATATTATCATAATAACAAAATTTTGATATTGTTAAAATAATAATTTTATATGCTGTATAAAATGTGACATCATTATGATAGTCACTATGTCATTTTTACTATATTTATAATATTCTGAAAATTTTGCTAAATTTCAAAATGTTTTACCCACATAAATCTATATTCCGTTGGTGATCATAGGCTGAACCGAGCTTCCATCTGCTTGGATTTATCATGTGTGTTGTGGCTACAGCTGCAAGGGCACTTAAGTCGGTGCTTCAAAGTATCTTGCTATCCAGTGATCAAGGGTATTAAGCATTCTCTTCTCTCCTCTCTGTTTTTTTTTTTTTTTTTTTTTTTTTTTTTTTTCATATTCTCCCTTAAAAATGGCCATTTGACCATAAGATCACCTTAATTAGGTACCAAAAAAAATGCTACCAACTCAACTTGATACTATTAGGCCCTGTTCGTTTTGTGGATTTGAGCTTTTAATTCAAGTTGAGATGTGACATTTTCTGAGAGTTTTTAACTATATTAAAAAAAAAGTTAGAATATGTGACATTTTTTTAGAGTTTTTAACTGTAGAAACTTAAAATTGAAAACTCGAATCGGTGAAATGAACGAAGCCTTAATTAGTACATTACTATAAGTAATGGAACATTATAAGGCTTAAATGTATAATTTTCAATTATATATTCTCCTCCAGGGAAAATCTCAACTCAATGAACCTGTTGCTGTACATGGCGCCAATAGCCGTAGCATTCTTAGTTCCCGCAACAATGTTAATGGAGAAAGATGCCCTCGGGTTCACAATAGACATTGCCAAAAAAGATCTTAAAATAGTGTGGTATTTGCTTTTCAATTCCTCATTGGCCTATTTTGTGAATTTGACCAACTTCTTGGTCACACAACACACCAGCGCTTTGACTCTCCAGGTAATTTATTTACAGCATTCATAATTTATACAATATTGGGCCATAACATTTGTGATCATGAATTGTTATATATTTTAACGGTAGGAAATAGGCAAATATGAAACGTTTAAGAAAGTATATAGGCTAATTTTTAGTTATTAAAATTAATAGGTCATAATTTGTTAAGTTATGGTTCATAACCAGATAAGTTATGGACAAACTTGTCAAGTTATGGTTCATAGCCAGACAAGTTATGGACAAAAATCGTGAATTATAGACAATAACTTGTCAAGTTATGATTCATAACCAAACAAGTTATGGACGAAAACAGTAATTTAACCTATTTATTAATTTACGTAAACTATTAGTTTATTAATTTTAATTCATATTAAGTCTTGGCCTATTTCTTTTTTTCTCCTTATATTTAATCACCAATAAATTTATTTTTGCTGAAATGATCTACGATCTCCACTATGTAAGTTCGTGAACAAATAAAGAAAATGTACAAAACTCAAGTTTGAACTCAGATAAACTGGTGATACTATTGCATATATAACCAATTCTCCCAAAACTTCTACAAAACAAATGGAAAAATTCTAGAGTATTTTTCGTACCTTAGCATTAGAGCTCCGTATTTAAATCCTATCCTATCACGTTAAATTTTGCACACTTTTTTTTATTATTATTTTAACGTGATTTTGACTAAATATAACTTCAGAATCATGCATCACTAGTAAGTAGTACCCCTATTGGAGAAAGGTTCAAAGGGGGAAAAAAAAAACCATATTTGTACTTTAAAAATTACTTTTACACATGTTTATAGCGACGGCTTTATTTTTTAACTATCATATCTATATCAAGTTCCGTCAAATTATAAATATTTTTTTAGTTTTGATCTGACATTGACTAAATTTCATATTCAGAAATATACTACGGTGTACCCTACCGTAAAAAACTCCTAGTAATATAGAACAATTACATCCTGGTACTTTATCTTATACCAAATGATTGGATTGGTATAATACAAAATGGGTACCCCGTACTTCAAAAAATATGCTAAGCACCCCAAATACATTTTTTTTAGACTTTAAAAATGTTTTGGAGATTTATACGGTAGGACCTGAGAGAAAAAAAAAAAAGCACCATTATTAAGTTTTTTTTAGTCGTTAGATCTATATCAGAAAAAATCTATTATGCATATTGTTTTTAATTTTGATGTGATATTTTTGAAACAATTTTAATGTATTTTTATAAAATTCAACTATTAAAACATGCAATATTAGTATAAGCCCCTACTATAGAAAGGCCACATCTCCTTCATCCTTTACATAAAAATACTCAGTTAATTTTTGTAATATATGTAAGGTTTAATATATATATATATATATATATATAATAACAAACAAAAAGAGAAGCTATATGTTCTCTATTCAGAATGACGTGATATTTTATTTTTGTAAAAAAGGGCTCTTTTAACATGTTTTTAAGGCTGAAAGAGTATATCTATTATAAAATCTATCTATCTATTATGTATTATGTATTATCTATCTATCCATTACTATATTAAAAAAGAGTTCGTTTTAGTACTATTAAAAAGAGAGAAAGAGAGAAATAGGTCAAGACTTGAGATGAATTAAAATTAATAAGTGAATAGTTTATATAAATTAATAAATAGGCTAAATTACTGTTTTCGTCCATAACTTGTCTGATTATGAACCACAACTTGACAAATTATTGTCCATAATTCAAGATTTTTGTCCATAACTTATCTGACTATGAACCATAACTTGACAAGTTTGTTCATAACTTATCTGATTATGAACCATAACTTGACACATTATGACCTATTAAATTTTATAACTAAAAATTGGCTTATATATTTCCTTAAGCTTTTTATATTGGAAAAAACTAATTACCTTTTTAAGAAATCTTGTAGGAGACCATCTTGGCCGTTTAGTTCTTTTTCCCCTATAATCTTCTCAAAGATAGATCAAGTATTTGATCTACTGTTTTAATTTTTTTTTTAAAGAAAATGTATATCTTATATTTAAAATTTATTTCATTAAAAACATACTTCATTAATTTGTTCCTATAAAAATTATTTAATCATATAAAATATTATTTTATAAAATGTGATCTTTAAAATATACAATTTTGATGACGCTTCTAAAATAATTTTCCCTATTTTAATTTTTTTTTCTCTCTCAAATGTAGCTCTTCTTAAATCCATTTTTCTTGTCATTTCTTCTACTATTCACTTTTAACTTTTTTAATCCCTATAAAATCTTATTACATTTTTTCTTACGATCTCTACAATATTATTTTTTAGGTAATGCCTCACGAATACTTTTGATAAAGACTTTTATTTTAGATTCATATACACGTTTAGAAAATCTCTATGATATTAATTTTATGAGAAAATAGTTAAAAAAAACATTTCGGATTTTTAGGCTTTTGTTTTCTTATTAATTTTGTTAACTATTTTACTAAACTCTCCAGGGAATTATAAAACTAAAAAAAATGAAGTTAAAACTCTTTGGAAGCCGGTAGAAAGAGCCATTTCCAAACATTTTCAGTTGATCAATTTTTCTTCTATCATTTTCGTGAGTTAGGTTGTAATGTTTACACATTTGAGTTGATTAATTTTTCTTCTATCATATTCCATTCCAGTTCAATATTTTTGTGTTGCCAATTTCTATGATCTCGTTCGTTTTGCTGATTCCAGTTTAGAATTCGAGTTTTGTTATAGTAAAAAGCTCTCACAAACAGTCACATCTAACTTTTTTGTTACAGTAAAAAACTCTCACATAAAATCACATTTCAACTCAAATTCTAAACTCGAATCAGTGAAACGAACGAGGCATATATAAATTCAGTAACGTTATTTTTATATATTATTTTACTTTATAGTTATATTGATCACATTGTTTTATTAGTAGTATTTTACTGCAATATAATATGCAATAATTGTCTTTTTTTTGAATTTCTGATAAGAATAATTGTTGTCAGTTTTAAACGTAGGAATTTAAATCTCCTCAAATACATTTATTTTCACATTGGGATATGAAACTTTAACACCCCGTTTATTTCACCGATTTGAGTTTAGAATTTGAGTTTTACTACAGTAAAAAGTTCTAAAAAACAGTCACATTTAACTTTTTTGCTACAGTAAAAAGCTCTCACATAAAATCACATCTCAACTTGAATTACAAACTCGAATCAACGAAGTGAACGGACTTGGGTTAATTAATTGAATATTTTAAAAAATAGCTTGAATATTTTGGATGACATGTTTTTCAAGTACGTTGTATTTGATTTTTATTTAATCCTTGTGGTAATCCACTTTAATTGAATGAAACACATTAGGTGGTACTGGTAAGAGGTAATTTTCCATGGTATTACATATTTTTTTAGTACTTTTCAACTTTTTCAGGTCCTGGGAAATGCAAAAGGCGCAGTTGCTGTGGTTGTCTCAATATTAATATTCAAAAATCCAATCTCATTCATTGGGATGTTGGGCTATGCAATCACCATCTTTGGAGTCGTTCTCTACGGTGAAGTCAAGAAGAGGTACAGCTAATAGTTTGAAAACTCTAAAGCCAGATTTAGTTTATCGGTTCAGAATTATGATTTAAAATTATTTTTTAATTTTTTGTGTATTTTTTATAAGAGAAAATACTATAACAAATCACGAATTATGATTCGAATCATAGTATGAATCCAACAACCAAACGCAAACGAAATCGCTGTTGGAGGACGAAAATAATAGATGATTCAAGCACATTTTTCTCCTGCAGTGATTTAATTCAGTTCCTGTTGAGCGCACCATTTATATTTAAAGCATTGTAAAGTAAATACTCGTAAGAAAAGAATTTCATCTAATGTGGTCGCTTCACAAATTTTATGGTTACTAAACGCATCTCTAACTATGTTAATCATTTTATATTTTTAATTAAAATAACTACAAATTTAGTTCTTTTTTTTTTTTTTCTTTTTTGGTTTTCAGTTTTTCTTTGCTCCAACTAATAATTTAGTCTCCAAAATAGCTAAATGATTAGCTATTTTAGAGAATACATTTCATTTGATTTTTTCTATTATTTTATTCTTTCAAATCATATAAATGCAAAAGTTATTTTAATTTAACAAGTTATTTATATTTTAAATTAATTAATATTAAAATAATCTATTTTAGTTAAAATAATGAGTATAATTGGAGTGCATCACCCAAAAATTATTAGTTAAAATGATTTTCTAGTTATTTTAGTTAAAATTTAACTAAAACTTAGTGCATCTCCAAGGAAAATTTATATATTTTAGTTAAGTTTTAGTTAAAATAGCTAACAAGTTATTTTAGCTAGCAATTTTTAAGTGAATCACTCAAACAATATTCTAGCTTTTGTAAGACATGAGAGTTTTCTTATAGATGATCTAAGAGTTACTTGCTTCGTTGATTCATGAATATTGAGTATAGTGATAATTTGGTCCTTGAAATTTTTATTCTAGCATATTGGTCCTTGAACTTTTATGTTTTGACAATTTTGATCCTGAAATTAAAATTGAAGAATGATTTCAAAAAATTTTACCGTAGATGATCACCTCCTCATTGTATAGTAACTGAAATCTTACAAAAATAGTTACAATAAGTGCAAAATTTATAATTTTCAATAGGTTATAATAGTAACAAAAAGAAAATTTTATATATAATGCAACTCTTTCTATAAAATGTAAGTTACAATACCAAAGGCACGTGATTATCTTTGTTAAATTTTCGAAATCATTCATCTATTTTGATGTTAGGGACCAATACGGTCGAAAAATAAAATTATTATACTAAAAATAAAAATTAAGAGATCAAAATATCACCATATTCAAAGTTTCGGAAGACATGAACTAACCGTGTCAATTATCCTGTTACTCACACGAACACTACTTCCTCGAATTTCACGAGTAAAAGCATGTAAATTTTGTAATTTCTAAGCCTTTTCACTCTAGGAAAACTTTACTATTATTTTGGGATGCAAAGAGATAGAGTTTGGTTAGTGCAATTCTTTGTCGGATCATACATAGCGGGAATTCCTAATTGTTGTAAGAAAGTTGTGTTGTCGTTTAAAACCTCAAGGAAATTGTTGAAATTATGTTTTATTACAATTTATGTTTGGCCAAAATATCGGCACACGTTTCCGTCACACTTACACTGTTCAATAAATAGATTAAAAGATATGGTGACAATTATTCCTTTTATTCACTTGATCTCCCCAAAACTGAAATACAACGTATAATATTTAACAAAGAAAAAGAAAAACATGAGAGTTCGCTTTTAAGGGGTAGTCAAATTTTATGACTATAAGCCCCGTTTATTTCGCTGATTCGAATTTAGAATTTGAGTTTTGTTACAGTAAAAAGTTCTCATAAACAATCACATTTTGATCTAATTTTTTTACTACAGTAAAAAGTTCTCACATAAAATCACATCTCAATTCAAATTAAAAACTCAAATCAACGAACTAAACGGGCCATTGTATTGTCCATTTCAATGCTCAAGCATTCTAGAAAACTATAAACCACGTTATATAGCTTTGAAAAGATTAAATTGCTTAGTTTAGATAATTTGACAAGAAGATTGACAGAAATTATTCGAGTTTTCAATTTTTACAGTAAAAACCTCTCAGAAAATGTCACATCTAACTTTTTTTTGTTACAATAAAAAGTTCTCAGAAAATATCACATCTCAACTCGAATTAAAAACTCGAATATGCGAAGTGAACGAGACATGTTTAGAGTCCGCGTTAACTAGCCAATAGTGCTACTTGAAACTCTCATCGCATCACTTTTGTGTGTGTGTGTGTGTGTACATATATATACACAGACGATCAATATACATATTGTTTCTGTGCTTCCACGATCCACGCATGGAATCTTCATCGGCCTACATAAATCACAATCTACTGTCTAGTGTACCCCCTACAAGTGGTCCACTTAGACACCCATTATATTCTTATCTTATGGTTTTTATTCATTTTCCTTTGATGGTACCAATCACAAGGCATCTTTACTTTGCTCAGTAAGATTCTTATTTCCCCTTGTAAAGGCCATTAGGACCGATAATGCGGCCACACACCAAGAATTGTCACCCACATATGATTCATATTTGGCAATGTGATATAAGATGGCATGATGAAAAGATGTTATTCAAGCTAGCTTGTTTCTTAGCTTTCTTATCCAATTCGCCTTTTGAACAAGCAATTATGTCATTCATTCCATTTTTATACCCACTTTTAGAAAAATTCCCTCCCTTGATAAATGAGAAGAAGGGAAAAGTGGAAAGGACAAATGTGCTTGTAATTAGCCCGTCCCAGAGGGAAGACTCTAGGTACACTAGGTCCGCTCACTTTGCTGATTCGAGTTGAGATGTGATTTTATATGAGAGTCTTTTACTGTAACAAAAAAGTTAAATGTGACTGTTTCTGAGAGTTTTTTACTATAGCAAAACTCAAATTCTAAATTTGAATTGGTGAAGTGAAAACTTTAGAAACCATCATGCAGCTTCTTGTACCCAAAATAAATTTTCCAATGTGGGAGAATATTGCAATAATTTAACTTGTTTGGCACATCAACAAATAAATAAATAAATACATATGCATGTCAAGTGGAATTAATACGTATACAGGTCAAGTCTTAGATTCAACAGTCATATCAAAATAGAGTTAGAAGTTTAGATCGGACTAAAAGAGTTATATTGAACTCCATTATTATTAGCTTAGTCTGACCAACTTAGTGCATGGGTTGAGTTGGCCCAACCGAAACTCAAGTTAGGTCGGACTGATAGTCTAAACCAAAAAAAGTTTTCAAGACGGGCCAAAGTGTTTTATTTATTTTTTTTTAAAGGGAGAAAGAGGAAAATATGTCAAGACTTGAAATGAATTAAAATTAATAAGCCAATAGTTTACATATGTTAATAAATAGGCTAAATTACTATTTTCGTCCATAATTTGTCTGGTTATGAACCATAACTTAACAAGTTATTCACGATTTTTGTCTATGATTTGTCTGATTATGAACCATAGCTTAATAAGCTTATCCATAACTTATCTGGTTATGAACCATAACTTGACAAGTTATGACTTATTAATTTTTATAATTAAATATTGACTTATATATTTTTTTAAACTTTTTATATTGAGTTATTTTTTATTATTTCTCTTTTTTAAAATTGCCTTATAAAGGTTGGAGCATCCCTAGCTTGTCGGGCTTTGGAGCTGGCTCATTTTGGCCCTAAATCTCATTCGAGTTGCCGAGCAGTCTAAATTTTTAGCTCTAGACCTAAAACCGTACCTTGGTGGCAACTTTGTTGCTGTAAAGTGATTAATAAAACAAGAAAACTCTGTTTGTCCCGATGAAGGGCCCGTTTACTTCGCTGATTCGAGTTTTTAATTCGAGTTGAGATTTGATTTTATGTGAGAGCTTTTTACTGTAGCAAAAAAGTTAGATGTGATTGTTTGTGAGAGTTTTTTACTGTAGCAAAACTCGAATTCGAAACTCGAATAAGCGAAATGAACGGGGCCGAAGATTTATTCACATCAAGCGCAAAAGTGTACCCCACTTGTGGGGCCCACGTGGGTCCCACCATGAGAATGGGTAGATAATAGGTCTAAGGCTAGCAATTAGGGGTAGAATATTGTTGGAAATGTGTCCATAAAGTGGGATGATTTGTTATTTATGAAATAACAAATGTAAGACATTATTATTTTGCTGATTTTATAAAATAAGATAAAGTTATGTTTTGACACATACTCAAGAGTGTTTATGATATTGCGTAGTCCATAAACTGTTACCAACGAAAGAAGAGTCAGGGGAACCCTGCCGGACAAACTCTTCGGATACAGTTTAAAATAGATATTCGCAGTCTTAGGATTGATTGGGCAATCGAATCCGATTATGACTGTTAGATCGAAACATGTGATGCTGGTCTCGGGGCATGGGAGTTGGACTCTGTGGTTGATCTAGACATGCTCGCAACATGTTGAATAGACCATGTGATTGATTAGGTTAGAGTAAAAACCGTTTAGACAACTCTAAACCTAATCATCACAACTTAAGTATATTTGTATAATTATCTTAATCCTGAAGTGAATACGTAGCTCAACTTAGTATCTCATGATCTTTGATTCACCAATGAGATTAGTTCACAGTTATTGAATGACATCTCGGTCATTGGGATCATGACAATATTAAGTTGGAGTTATGTGATTCACAGATATGGAATTCGTAAAAAATAATATCACCTCATGCTTTATTGACGGGTGTGTGAATAAATAAACCAGGCTTGGTATTCAATGATGATATTCAATGATTAAGACATCGTAACATGTGCGAGACATCTTACGAACGTTTGTCTTTCTTATTCACAGTCATATAAAGGAGTTGAGGAAATAATGATTAGAATGGTAAAACGGTAATATTATATACACCATTCTGATCACTGATATTTACGAAGGATAATAATGCATTTACACTGTGTACCGTGTGATAAATTGTATCAACACCAAAAGAAAAATTAGCGCACATGAATCGAGAGATTATTCGGCATCGAACTTTTAGTGGAGTTGTACGATGTCGGAATTAAATATGTCGATAACTTATAGGGATAAGTTAGTCGAATATTGTAATTCCAGAGCTTTGTTCATGTGGGTCCATTCGGTCTCAAGGCTAGCTCTAATAAATGGGAAAAACAGAAACTGATAATTATGTTTAAATTCATTGTGTTATTTTTCATTTATTTGATAATTGAAAAATAAAAAGAATGAGTTTAGAATTTTGAAATTAATGGAGATTAATTTAAAATTCAAAATGAAATTTAAACATGATTTTATTTGGCAACTAAAGGAAAGAGAAAAGTGAGATTTTATTTTGGGAAAATTCGGAAATCCCTTGCATTAAAGGGATTTCGAATTTTGCTCCAAAATAGGGAGGAAATTCGGAAATCCCTAAGCCATGTAGGGATTTTCGGATTTCAACCCTAGGGTTAAGGAGAAAATCGAAAATCCCATCTAGGGTTTGAGTTTTTGAATTTTCTCCTATATAAGGATATTATTGAAAACCCTAGGAAGAGAGTCTTTTGGAGAAAAGAAAAAGAGATCACACTTTCCTTAGGGTGGCCGGATTTTGTAGAGACAAAATAGAAGGAAAAAGTTTCCTTAGGTTTTGGAAAAAGAGCCCACTCTCTCATCCTAAAAATTGTAGAGACATAGCCTTGAATCAACGAGTGGTTCTTGGTGTGATCGTGACAATAAACAACGATCTTGGTTCACGGCAATTCTCCATCTTGGAACGTGAGATAGTGAGACTAGATCCTTGCGGTCAATTAATTCAATCGTCACAAAGGTATGTGAGATATTCTAATCCTGTGTCCATAAACATATATCATGCATGAATCTCTCGTTGTGGTTTACGTTTAATTATGAATTAAATGGATATGATAAAATTTTTGAAATTCCGCCTACAATATTGTTGTTGTTCAAATGATTTTTCATATATAAATCACAATAAGATCCTACAATTGGTATCAGAGCCTAGGGCTATTGATCATGAATGATTTATGTTTATGCGATTGAATGTATGATATGTGTTGATATTGGCATCTTGCATGAATATATGATGAATTCAAAATTGTTTTGATTGAATATGTGATTGGATCCCGATCGATTGGCTCTAAGTTTTTTAATTACACCATGTTGGTGGTTTATGTTTTTTCTCTAGAAAATAATGTAAGCCATTAAAGGGCATAGGAAATTTTGTAATTTAAATTTCCGGAAAATATTTTTTTTGTGTGCCGCCGCCGCCGCCGCCGCCGTCGCCGCCGTCGCCGTCGCCTGCCGCCGCACGACTCCCAGCCTCCGCCACAAGCCCAGCCGCCAAACCCTTCCCTGGGTTTTGGCTGTGCGGCAGACTAGGGTTTCCTGAAACCCTAGCGGGCCTGCAGGCCCTGCCCAGGCAGGGGCCGCAGGCCCTGCCGATGGCCTTGCCCAGGCAAAGGCCGTGGCCCCTAGGCAGGGGCCAAAGGGCCGGCCACAGGCCCTGCCCAGGCACGGGCCACAGGCCTTGCCCAGGCAAGGGCCACAGGCCCTGCCCAGGCACGGGCCACAGGCCCTGCCCAGGCACGGGCCACAGGCCTTGCCCAGGCAAGGGCCACAGGCCATGCCCAGGCAAGGGCCACAGGCCCTGCCCAGGCACCGGCCACAGGCCTTGCCCAGGCAAGGGCCACAGGCCATGCCCAGGCAAGGGCCACAGGCCCTGCCCAGGCACCGGCCACAGGCCTTGCCCAGGCAAGGGCCACAGGCCATGCCCAGGCAAGGGCCACAGGCCCTGCCCAGGCACCGGCCACAGGCCTTGCCCAGGCAAGGGCCACAGGCCCGGCCACTGGCCTTGCCCAGGAAAGGGCCGCGGCCCAAGCAATGGGAGCAAGGCCTGCCTGGCCTGGCAGCCCATGCTGCGCCAGGCAGGGCCTGGCCCAGCCGAGGAGAAGGTGGGCCCAGGATTGTCCCGGGCCCAGCCCAAACGAAAAAAAAAAAAAAAATATTTTTTATTTTCACTTTTCAGGGATCGAGAGAAGAGAAAATTGAGAAGATGCCAAGAAGACAAGATGAAGAAAATTATTGTAATTATTTTCATTTGTTTTTGAGGGTTGTAATTAGAAATGAGCCATAGAGAGGTTAAATTGTAAATGTATGATTTATTATTTAATCTCGCATCATCATAACATGCCATATAGGATATAGAGATGCCAATATCAAATTGCCATGCAAACATGTTCATGCATCATTGTAGTTTAATATTATAAATTGTTATAATAATAAATGCAATGGGTAAATTTTATAAAGAGTTATAAAATACAACAAATTTATAAGGGTTATAATTTTGTTGAATTATTAATTGGACTTAGTTTCAAAACAAAATCCATTTTTCAAAAAGCTAAGTGGGAGGGTCGTTTGCGTTGAAACGTTCCCAAGGTCTCCGACTTTAGCCTGATCGTGACATGTGTATAGGTTAAGAACCACCTTAGTGGTCCTCACTTCAATGGGAGAAACCCATGAAACATGTCGCTAAGGAGTCATCAGGTTGCTTATAGAAGATAAGACTTGAAAAGGAAGTAGTGAGACGAGACCATCCCTAGATGGATCGTTAGTTCATAACAACCTCTAGAGTCGATAAGTCGGTTAAACACTTAGACTAAAGATCATTGTAATCTCCCATAGGAGCTAGGCAATGGATCTAAGGTGACCAAAAAGATGGTGATTGGTTGCACTAGATGTAGAGACATCTTGTAAAGTGAACCCAACGAGAGGAGTCTCGATGCGATAGGAGGCTTCACGGACGCCACCCCTAGGTGGGACGTGTTGCCGTTTATGATCGCAACACCATAGATGAAACATTTTTTAAGGATTTTATGTATGTTTAAGTATTTGCATTCATGCATCATACTTCTCTTAAATATAAGCAAATTATCAACACCGCTTTATTTTATTTTTCAGCAATTATGTCTTTATCCCCGATCGCGCAAATTCTTAGTACAAACAAACTAGTGGGTGAAAATTACGTTGACGGGAAACGTAACCTCGATATCGTGTTGACGGTAGACAAGCACAAGCATGTGCTCACTACCCCCTGTCCTCTTGAGCCGAATGATGATTCGACTCAAGAAGAGCGAGACGCATACACTGCTTGGATGCGTTCTGATGAGATTGCTAGGTGCTATATCTTAGCATCAATTAGCAATGTGTTGCAACAGCACCATCGGAACATGCTGACGGCTGCAGATATGATCTACAGCATCTCCGAAATGTTCGGAAGCCAGGGCCGTCAAGCCAAGCAAGCTGCAGTGCGCAACTTCATGAACTGCCGGATGAAATCCGGCACTCCTGTTCGGGACCATATGCTATTGATCATAAGTCACCTGAATGAGATGGAGCTCATGGGAGCTGAAATAGATGGAGAGACTCAAGTGGATATGATCATAGAGACTCTCCCGGAGATGTTTGACAACTTCAAACTCAACTACTCTATGAATAAGTTGAGTTATTCACTCCCGGAACTCATGAAGGAGCTTCAAACTGCGGAAACTCTACTGCTTAAAGGCAAAAAGAGGAACGGAGAGGCTAACCTTGCTGAAGCAAAGCCTTCCACCTCTGGTGTCAAGAAACAGAAGAAAGCCCGCAGTAATAAGAAGAAGCCGGCTGCGAAAGGCAAGAACGCCGCAAAGGTAGACAAGAGTACTGACAAATGTCACCATTGCGGAATGTCTGGCCACTGGAACCGCAACTGTCCTACATACCTCAAGGAGGTCAAAGCTAAAGGTACATTGCTTGTTACCGAAGCCTGTTTTGTGGCTGACTCTACTTTCTCTTGGATTGTAGACTCTGGAGCCACTAATCATGTTTGTTGTTCTATGCAGGGGTTCAGGGAAAACAAAAGGCTTAGCAAGGACGAGTTCAACTTCCGCTGGGGGAATGGAGCATCAGTATCAGCAACAGCCGTTGGAAGTATTAAATTCATTTTTGAGAACAGTTTTATTGTTTTGAACAATGTTTATTATGTCCCGGTTTTTGGGAAAAACCTTATTTCTGTGGCTCGTTTGATTGAGCAAGGATATTCTTTGGATTTTAATAATGATGTTATTCAGCTTCTAAAGAATGGCTTCATGATTACTTCTACAGTCATGATAAACAATCTGTTCTACATTAAACCAAATATTCCAACGATTTGCGATACTGAATTGAATGATGATTCAATAAGAGAAAGTAAGAGATTGAGGTTAGACTCAATTGATCAAATCTACAAATGGCATCTACGTCTTGGACATATTGGCCTTGACAGGATTAAAAGGTTGGTAAGAGACGGTCCCTTACAAACCTTAAGTGTGGGCTCACTACCTACATGTGAATCCTGCATAGAAGGAAAAATGACCAAGAGACCCCTTTCAGCAAAGGGTAATAGAGCTAATGAATGCCTAGAACTCATACATAGTGATGTATGTGGGCCATTCAATATCCAAGCAAGAGGAGGATATGAATATTTCATAACCTTCACTGATGACTATTTTCGTTTTGGTCATATTTATCTAATGCGTCAAAAGTCTGAAACCTTTGAAAAGTTCAAAGAATTCAAGGCCTTGGTTGAAAAGCAATTAGATAAACAGATCAAAAAACTACGATCTGATCGTGGTGGTGAATACTTGCTGGGAGAGTTCGAAGACTTTCTTAAGGAAGAAGGTATATTTTCTCAACTGACCGCGCCAGGTACTCCTCAGCAGAATGGAGTGTCTGAGAGAAGGAATCGAACTCTATTAGACATGGTTAGATCAATGATGAGTTACTCATCTCTTCCAGATTCCTTTTGGGGATATGCCTTGGAAACAGCAGCATACGTTCTGAACCAAGTTCCATCTAAGGCAGTACCTGGAACTCCACATGAAAGATGGAGTGGCAAGAAGTCATCTCTTGGCCACACCAGAATATGGGGTTGTCCGGCACATGTGCTTAGAAAGAAGACTGGTAAGCTGACTAGTCGTGCAGAACTATGCCTATTTGTAGGATATCCCAAAGGAACAAAAGGCTATATCTTTTATAGTCCTACTGATCAGAAAACATTCGTCAGCACGAATGCTCGTTTTCTGGAAGAGGATTTTATAAAGAATATGAAGCCAAGAAGCAAGCTTGTACTTGAGGAACTGACTGGTGAAAATGTTCGTGCAACATATCCGCAGTCTATTCCTGAACCAACAACAGATGAACCCCAACAAGAACTAACACCAGTGGAGCCTCGACGTAGTGGGAGGGTTGTGAGACAACCTGAAAGGTACATGTCTTATGGAGATGCATTATATGCAGTCTCAGATTTAGACATCGACGAACCTGTCTCTTACTTGCAGGCCATGGAAAGTTCTGAAGCAAACCTATGGCATGAAGCCATGGACGCCGAAATACAATCGATGTATAAAAATGGGGTATGGACTCTAGTAGATCCTCCTGAAGGGGTAAAACCCGTAGGGTGTAAATGGATCTACAAGAAGAAGAGGGGTCCGGATGGGAATGTAGAGACATTCAAAGCAAGGATGGTAGCCAAGGGCTACACCCAGAAAGAAGGCATCGACTATGAGGATACCTTCTCTCCGGTAGCCATGCTTAAATCCATCCGAATTCTTCTATCCATTGCTGCTGCTTTAGATTATGAAATCTGGCAGATGGATGTAAAGACAGCTTTTCTGAATGGCAATCTGGATGAGCGCATTTACATGGCACAACCAGATGGATTCATTGAAAAGGGTCTAGACGAAAAGGTTTGCGAATTGCAGAAGTCCATTTATGGACTGAAGCAGGCATCCAGATCATGGAATATCAGATTCGATGAGACTGTTAAAACTTATGGTTTTGTTCAGTCAATGGATGAGCCTTGTGTGTATAAGCTGATACAAGAAGGCAAAGTGGTTTTCTTAGTCTTATATGTAGATGACATACTACTCATTGGGAATGACGTAGGAAGACTAACTGAGGTTAAGCTCTGGCTGGCAAAGCAGTTGGACATGAAGGATCTAGGAGAAGCTGCCTATGTTTTGGGAATTCAGATCTTTCGAGATCGAAAGAACAAACAATTGGCACTGTCTCAGGCATCCTACATAGATAAGGTAATGGACCGATTCGCTATGCAAAACTCCAAAAAGGGTTGTCTACCCTTCAGACATGGAGTATCCCTCTCTAAGGAGCAGTCTCCCAAGACTCCTCAAGAAGAGGAAGACATGAGCCGAGTTCCTTACGCTTCAGCCGTGGGAAGCCTCATGTATGCGTTGCTTTGCACCAGACCTGATATATGCTACGCAGTAGGCGTGGTGAGTAGATTCCAGTCAAACCCTGGACCCGAGCACTGGGTTGCTGTAAAGCATATCCTCAAGTATCTTAGGAGAACGAGGAACTATATGCTTGTATATTCAGATACTGACCTGAATATGACGGGATATACCGATTCCGATTTCCAATCGGATAAGGATTCCAGGAAATCCACTTCAGGATCAGTGTTTGTCCTGAATGGAGGGTCGGTGGTATGGAGGAGCATCAAGCAGACTTGCATAGCTGACTCCACCATGGAGGCCGAATATGTGGCAGCTTGTGAAGCTGCGAAAGAGGCTGTATGGCTTAAAAAGTTCCTTGTTTCACTGGAAGTTGTTCCGGAAGCTGATAGGCCCATGGTAATGTATTGCGATAACAGTGGGGCTGTAGCAAACTCTAAGGAACCTAGAAGCCATAAAAGGTCCAAGCACATAGAGCGGAAATACCACCTCATCCGAGAGATTGTACAGAGAGGCGATGTTGAAGTGACAAAGATATCAACACATGACAACTTGGCCGATCCGTTTACAAAGGCTTTATCTGTTAAAGTCTTCGATACGCATCTGGAAGGTTTGGGCATGCGAGATTGTACACACCTACTTTAAGTCCAAGTGGGAGTTTGTTGGAAATGTGTCCATAAAGTGGGATGTAATTTGTTATTTATGAAATAACAA